>RJWM01021916.1:0-34494 GCA_004363535.1 Dasyprocta punctata
AAATTTCAAATTGTGTTTTCTCTATGTATTGGTACTCTCCAAACTCAATCTCAGTGTGGTTTCAAGTTGCAGAATCTTTTAAGGAAAATACATGAAAATTTTGCCCCATGGAGCCTCTTAGAAGCCTAGCAGACATCTGGGACAAAATGTAAATGCATCATAATAAAAACAACGTACGTATCTGTCCATTTCTGAGTTTTATATTTACATAAAAAATTAATGAATAAGATCTTAGATAAGTTACATTCATATACATCTTCAAATAAATATATGTGAGATTTTAAAGATTTTTGTATTAGCTAGCATGCTTCAGCAGGAATTAGATTAATTTTGTATGCATATGTAGAGAATAGCATAAATCATTACACAAAGCATGACAGAATGGACATATTAAAAGTTCATTCTCAGTGCTTAAGAATCATTAGCTTTCATCAAATATGTTGAATAATAAGAAGTGCTGAAAGAAAAAAAAGTCTTAACAATTTGGCGAAGTCAAATAGTGGCCCCAGAAAACCAGGAAAGGACTAAGAAAGAGAGAAAGTTCTAATCCAATTTAGAGTCTCATTTAGGGATTGCTTCTGGGAGTATGACAAATAAATACAAAGGGAATTAAATGCAGTGGAAGTAGGAAAATAACAAACCTTTTCCCATTAGTAAAATAAAAATAAGAATTAAAATAAATTAATATTCACATGTATACAAATAGATAAGACTTAGAGCTAGAATTATGTAAGGTAAATATTCCAGACATAACTTGAATAATAGAACTTGTTTATAGCTTTTTGAAAAAGGGCTGTGTGGAGTGTGTTAGTCATTGTTCTGTTACTGAAAAAAAAGAACAACTTGAAACATACAATTTAAAAGAGGAAATGTTTACTTAGTTTACCATTTCTAGTGGGTTTAGTCCATGGTTGTCTGACTTCAGGCAGAAATACCTTCTTGGAAGGGGATAGCATAGCAAAGCTTCACAGCACATGACATCGAGAAAACAGGGATAGTAGGGAAGAGCTGGAATACATTCTTCCAGGTCACACACCTACTGATAACGCCTCTCAACAGACTCCACCTCCCAACAGCACATTTAGCTATAAATTCATCAATGAATCATCCAGCTGATGAATACAGCACACTCATGGTCCAATCACATTCTAAAATCCCATTTTTAAGTACATAATAATTCTATGGGACATTTTAAATATAAATCATAATACCAAGTATGAATGTCTATTTTGATTCACTGCATTACCACAATTTTTGTTCTGATAAACACTTTAGAACTGTAACAATCCTTCCATCCATTCACCTTGGTGAAGCACTGTATTGTGAAAGCTGGCTGAATAATTTTTACACTTTGAGTTCTCTCTATGAATATAAGAAAGAAATTGAGAAAGAGAAATGTTAATGAGACATTCATATAGAAAAGTATTTTTCTATCAATAAATTGTGCGCTCAATCTCTTGCTGAAGGGGATATCTGCAAATATTCTCTCAAGAATAAGAGATTTATGCTGGAGATAAGCTAAAAGAACAATTGTTTGCAAAATACAGCAAATTAATGTTTCTAATAAAGGTTAAATATTAGCATAATGTAGCATATTTGAAGGTTCAGTTAAGACATGTTTCATATTGCATTCATTTTCGGAAGTACCTGGTACTAAGTTTTCCCTAAGTTAGGGAAAATCTGCCTATAACATTTCATCTGTTCATGTCTCGGAATATTGTTGCTATTGAAAGCTCAATTTTATTTGGAAGCAATAGAACAATTTATTTCTACAGTCTGCCTTTTACTCTTCTGTGCTCTCTTGTTTTGGATCTCGTGTTCAAGAGTGTTTTCTACTTTTTAACTATCTATAGTCTTGCCTCAGTGTCTGGTACATGACTGATTATGTGGACTACATTCTTTGCTAATAATTGTTTTTTCTAAGTGTAACTATTTCACTACAAAACCAACAGTACATTTTTGGAAACAATTTATATTAAAACCTAGACATAAAGACCTGCAATATACATTAGCTTATTTAATACTGAGATATCTTTCAGCAGAAAAAACTAATTAACTTCGTAAAATCACAGTTCCACAATCATGATTGACCGATTTATATTTTCAGTTATTTATAAAGTTTGATATTAGTACATGGTCTGAGAAATATATGGTGAAAAGTTTTCCCATTCTGTAGGTTGTCTTTTCATTCTGTTTGTTGATTCCTTTACTGTATGGATTTTTAATTTGCTATAATCTTATTTGTTAATTCTAGATACTAGTTGGGGTTCTGCTTAAAAAAAAATACTTTGTCTAAGCCTATTCCCTGAAGAGTTTTATCTATTTCATCTTTCAACTTATTAAGGTTTTCTCTGTTAATATTTACATCTTTGACCTTTTTTGATCTTAATTTATTACACCATGAGAGATATTTTGCTAAGTTCAATCATATATATATATACACACACACACACACACACACATATATATTTCAGAAACTAAATTTTAGATGAGTATTTGAGTTTTCAAATTTTGCAATTATTCAATGATTTTATAGCACTAAAATCTGGCTACCAGTTACTGTATGTTTTATGCACATTGTGAGACAACAAGTCAGTTACACACTTACATGCAGGAATGTAAATTATTCAGAAGAGCATTTCTTTTAATGAATACACAAATAGACTGAACAATGAAATACAGAAGACTGAGTCACGTTCAAACTATAGGAGAACAAAGTTTACTATCCTTGCATATAGATAAGCCCCAAATAATACATGTGATATGTTTACATGCAAATCAAAAACATATAAAACTAAAACAAATGTAATATAAAAATATATCTAGCATTTAACTTCTTTGGTTTATATAAATATAATTTGCTATCTTAGGTCCCTGTAGCTTAGAAGTTCATGGATTGAAGTCAAGTTTTCATAAATGCCATGTTCTTTTCCTGAGACTTTGGGGTAGAATTAGTTTCCTTGTTGTTACAAGCTAAATCTAAAACGTCCCCCTAAAGCATCATGTGCTCAGAGGTGGACTTTTGGAAGCTGGTAGAATTATGAAGCCTCTCATGAGTGAATTAATCAATCAATCAGTTCATAGTTAAGCACGTTTTTAGGGATTTGAGATATAGTTGAATGAGGCAAGTCACTGGGGGGATAGTTTTGAACAATATATATTTTGTCAGTATCTCCTGGTCTCTCTCCATCTCTGTCTCTGTCTCTCTGACACACACACTCTCTCTCTGTGTTGCTCTTTGTTTTTCTGTCTCTTTCTCTATCCTTCCTTGTTAACATAAGGTAAGCAGCCTTCTCCTCCACATCCTGCCAACCCTATGATGTTCTGCCTCACCTGAGGCCCAAAGTAAAGAGCCAGGAGATCATGAACTGAAATTTATCTTTCTTCCTCTAAGCTGTTTCTCAGTATTTTGTTACTGTAGTGAAAGCCGGCTAACACAGGAACTTGCATCTCCATCTTCTAGAAGCTGTCACCATTAGTTGACTCATGGTCCCAGTCTATGCCAAAATGCACCTCTTTAATCCTTTTTCTTATTCACCTTTCCCCCGATCACAGTCACAAAAGACTTGTGCTTTTATGAACCCAATGGTTTCAGCTTGAGACCACTCATATAATCCAAGAAGACTGTCTCATTCCTGTGCCTTTAACTTAGTCACATATGCATAGTTCTATTTGTGATATATGGTACCATATTCATAAGTTGTTAAAATTCAGACTGGGACATCTTTAAGGCTTTCTAATTCTGCCTCCCACAGTGCTTTCAAAAAAGATCCTAGCTAACTCTGGAGTTTGAAAACATTACTCTAGACCATTAGTTCACCTGGCAAGCAACAAGCAAACATCATTCTCAAATAAGACCAACTTCAAATTGAATCACTCTCAAACTAGACCAATTCTATCAGTGATATAGGTGACAGAGCCTGGCATCGGTGCTTTTTAGTCATCCAAGTGGATGCAGATGTGCAGTTGACCTCAGTGTGTGTGTGAATAAATACTGCAGGGCAATTTTTGGTCATCTGCAAACTGAAGAGGACATTTGGCTAACTTACACTTTGTCTGGCTGAAGTTTTCATTTTGATTTTTGCTGAAATACAATTTGCATGCCATCAAATTTATTTCTGAAGTGTTGTTTAGTGCTTTCCAAAACACTGCATACTGTCTTCACTATCTAGTTCTAGAGCATATTTCTCATATCAAAAATAGCTCTAATCAGATAGCAGTCACCTCCTATGTCTCTTTTCCCATCAGCCCCTTTCAGCCACTAATTCACTTTCCGTTTTTACAGGCTTATGTTTTCCAGAAGGTACATAAAATAAAATTGTCTAATATGTGTTTTTTGGTTTCTTTGACTTAAAATACAATTTTCAAGTTTCATCTGTGGTTGTGTCATGAATCAAAACTTCAGACCTTTTGATGGCTGCATGAAATGCAAATTTAGCAGAGCCTTTTGTATTTTTCTTTGATAAATCTTGCAACTCTACATGCTAGTGCAAAACTAAATCAACTGCGTCAATATCGTAGGGACCAGAGGCTAACATCCTGTTTTTACTTTCTCAAGTGGACCCAGGTATGCAATAGAACTCAGCAAAAATGTAAACAGTTATTTTAGAGCATTTTTTTTACTAGAGCAAAAACAGTTTTGTTAAAATAATTATTTTATAAATGCTTCCTCATTTTATCTCCATATTCTTATTCACAGTCATGTAAGGCTTGGAGTCAACTATTGAAGACTAGAAGGTTTTTTATTGTTGTCTGTATGCTACTATATTGGATATCTGGTCTGTCCCTAGACATCTGGTATTTGCTCCACCTTTCCTGAGGAATTTCTCAGTTTTTATCTAGAAGCATAGTATTGTAGGATAAAATTCTAGTCTCAGTTGCCTTACAATCAAAAATATAAAACATAGTGAATAAGATCTAGTCAAAGGAGCATTAACAGAGATATTATATTTTCTCACACCTCTATTCTTTCACACTGATTTAAAGGTAGTATGATGGCTAAAATTTGAAGAGTCATCTTTTGTCATGAGGAAATAATCATGAGGAAAATATCAGGAGAATTATTTCTCAGGGCTATAGCTCCTCCATGCAAACCTGGACTGCTTTACTTCTAAATTTCATTTTGGCAAAAAGATTTTATCTTTGTTATTAGGATTTTATAAATTGACTTTTCAATCATTTGCAGTTGAACAAGTCTTTCTACTTACAGAAAATAACCATGCTTGGACTGAGGCACACACACACATACACACTAATGTAGTTTTTCATGATAAAAATTTTCCGTTGATATGTGATACTGAAATTCATTCTTCGTGTACCTTATATAAATGATGTCTTCTTTTCTCTTTACTTTTTTTTTATTTTGGTGAAATTTTGTAGCACTGAACTTGGGAAAGTTGAAGAGTAAGACTCAGATCTCTTGTTATCTTTAATATTTTAGGTTTTTTTTCCTGAAAGAACAGTATCTCACATAACAAAAATAAAATTATAAAATTCAGAAAATTGATGTCAAAACTACTATTTCCTAACTTAGAATTTTTAGTCAGATTTTACTACCTGTCCTGATAGTGTACATTATAAAGCAATAGAATGTTTGATATCAGTAATGTTCAAATGCCATTTCATTTTATTCTTTTAAAATATAGAATGATTCCTCAATCTTCATTTCAATGTATTGATCATTTTGAAGAGTCAAAATCAGTTATGTTATTAAAATAGGAAACTTTTATAAAGTCTGATGCTTTGCAGTAAAAAATTTAGCCCATTCTAAATCTACAAATATTTGAATATTAAAATAATGATAGCAAAGGATTTAAATTCATAGCCTAGATCTTATCTCTACTCATGCCCAAAAAGTGAAAAAAATGAAGATTAGTGACAGACAAATTGTGTCAGAGGGTAAAGAGATTCCTCCCTAGACAGAAAATGGCTGATACATGGCTTTTGCAGTAAGAGAAAACAATATTCCTTTACCTATATGATTTATCCACCTTACAAACACTGTCATGTGAGGTGCATATTTTTTAGGACTAATGTGATTTACTCTTAGGTCTCCAAATGAATAATCAACTGTATTGTAACCTTACAATATGACTGTGACTTAACATTTTATAAATTAATTTCATTGATTATGATTTTCTTTTTGTTCAGTGCCTTCATTTTGTCAATTTGGGTCTTTTTGTTGTTGTTGTTGTTATTTTTTTATTATTTTTTTTAGTTACTGGGGATCAAACTCACAACCTCACACCCACCAGCCAGGCACTTAGGCCAGTGAGCCAAACTCCTGGCCCTATTTTTTTTGAGAAAGGGTCACACTATGTAGTTCAGGCCTGCCTTGCTCACACTGTAGACCAAGCCAGCCTCGAACTTGCAACACTCTTCCTACCTCAGCCTCCTGAGTGCTAGGATTAAAGGTGTGCGCCACCACGCCTGGCTCATTAATATGGATTATAGATGAAAAAAGTGCTTAAACCTCTCATTTGAATTGTCAGAAAAATTTAGATTTTATCTATTCATGATATTCTCTCACTATTTTATTACACAAGTCAGTATGTCAGCATGCCCATGAAAGATTTGAAATAGATTTATTAGTACAGTAACCTATCTTATCCAATTAAAATATGTCTCTGTCTAAGTTCTGAAATTCAAACTACATAAACTCCTGACTTATATCCTTTCCCTGACCTTTAACAAAATGTTCTATACTCACAACATCATTCTCAGCTGGTAAAAAGCAAGCTGATATATATCATCTTTGGAGAAACTGAAACACATTTAAGGGGGAAAATAGCTTATTTTGGTTACTGGCAGAGTCAGAAATAAAGCAGTGTGACATTTTATTGAATTTATTGAAGTGAATGTTGCCTACAACATGCAGATGGTTGATTCAAAAGATTCTCTTCTAAGGTGACAAGAATAGACAAGAAAAACAAAAGTAAACTCTCATAATGGATCATGACTTTGAGTCGGGCAACTCCAATCAAGGATCAGATGAGCAATTGTCCATCGTGGTTTTCCAGTAAACAAGTTTAGTACTGTGTCATTTTTCCTATTGCTTACCTAATGAGATTCTTTCCAAAAATAAATTAGACAGGAAAGCAATGCAACAAAGGAATTAAACTATTACAAGCACCTGACCATAAGGCCTCTAGCCTCTGCTTTCTGTTTACTCTTGTGCAGATCAAAAATGAAGATATACTACCTATTAATATTTAAAGACAATTCATAGTAGTAGCCAGGCCAGTGTAAGGGACATTGCATATTTTCTGTTTAGTGTCAAGATCCAAAAGCTGTCCTTGCACGATGCTGTCTTCCAGGGTATTAGTCTCATTTCAACTATTCTGTTTTTATTTCTCCTGGCTATTTCTTATATGCTAGAAATCTGAAACCTTATGATTTCAAATTACTGAATTAGATGATTCACTCAAAATCTCCAGAAATTCATTTTTCTTTTCATAATTTACATTAGACATAAGACAAATTTTAGTTTGTGTGTTTACTTTTCCTGTGTTACTTGTTTTTACTTGTGAGCAATATTAGCATATTGATTGTCATTTAAAATGTTTCCTTGTATGATTTACACAGAACAAGCTTATCAGAGACTGTGAGGGGAGAGTGGAGGGAGAATACAGAGATTGGTCCATAGTTATGAAGTTACAGTTAGAGAGGAGGAATAAGTTCCGGTGTTCTATTTCACTGCACGATATCTAAAGTCAACGATAGTTAGCCTTATAATACAAAGCAGTAGAAAAGAGAATTTTGAATGTTTCACTACAAAGAAATGACGAATGTTTGAGTTAATGTATACAATAACAACTCCGATTTGATCATTATGTAATAATACATTTTTGAAAAATCATGCTATATACCACAAATGCATAGAATTATGTGTCATTTAAAAATAAAATAAAACCATAGAAACTAACCATTTCCTCTTTCAGCCATCTTTTAAGTAAAAAATACAGTTTCTTAATCATAGGTCCAATGTTGTACTGATCCGCAGACTTATTTGCTTTGTATACCTGAGGCTTAACACATTGCTAACAGAAAATCAACTTTATAAAACTTATTTTTTTACAAATATAAAGTCTCCTTTTCAAGTTATTTTTCATCTTAAATAATATTGTTTTAAAGTAAACATGCATAAGACATTGACATTAAAATAAATATTTTCGTTAGTGGATTTATGTACTTTTCATTTTCTTTAAAATATGAGAGAACAAAGAATATACAAGAAGGATCAAGAGCAGCTTTGACGTCAAATACCTATAGTCACATATTTATAATGTACTCACATGAGAAGTTTAACTCTTTCCATGGTTTTGGACATATAAAGCAATAGACCTTGGGATGCTCCTAACCTTTTTACATCTATCTCATGAGAAAGTGTCTTGGCTTACTATTTGTAATTTACTTTGGACTAGTCTTTGTATAGTTCACATATTGGTTATTAATTCATTTCCTTTTGAAATAAGAATTTAATCTGTGCTTGCCTTGTCCCTTCCCATGGTCATCTGCATTCTTCCATGTCCACTTTCTCCACAAATAGGAAAATCATAGTTAGATGCTATTATCAAATTCAACTGTACTTACAAAGTTCAAATATGCTAAGCGTTATTACTCTCCTACAATCATGTTTTGAAATTTTGTACTGTTGTTTTTATTGTTTTTCTTTAAAATAAAAATTCGGTAATAAGGATTTAAATACATTTTGAAAGTATCAAAGTTGATTGCATAACATAGCAAATATTGAATGAAAAGTAATGTAGTTACTAAGAAATATAAAACAAAGTTATTTCATGCAGCTTCAAAATTTCACAATCATATCTTGTGAACACACTTTTACTTAGGAACATTAAAATATTCAGTAATTTTCACAGTTCCACAGTTCTATACATCTAGCTCAACAGACAACCAAAAAGATCAGACACATTAGGCTGAAATAAATCATAGGTCCAAACCTAGTGTTTCCTTGCAAAGACACTCTTCATATATGTATGTTTGGCCAAATGTGTTTTCGGAAACAAAGGGCAAAATAAATTATGCTGCTTGCTTCTATGCCACATCCAAATGCCGGAATGTGCTAGATCCAACAGTTATGTAGATTTTCTTTTCTACCAAATTCATCGAAGCAAGATCTCTTGAGTTTTCAAATATAGCAGCTTGCACCTGTGTTTTGATAAGTGTTGTTGTTTTCTGAGAAACAACAACAACAAAAATCTAATGAGAGACTACCGAGAAAATGTGAAACTGGCCAATTTACACTTTACAGAAACACTTTACCAAAAGCATGATTTAGGGATAATCTAAAATTTACATGTTTGTATCAAAAGAACTGGATGAAAGTGTTCAAAAATTTTTCTTGTTACTCAGAGATGTGTCCCTTGGTTCATAAATTTCCCCCAGATAAACTGCACAGAGAACGTGGGCTGCCTTGTCTCTTTTTGTATGACACTTTATCTAAGAATCCCTGTTATATGTTGATCTAATGAGAACTGTAGTTTAAAAAGAAACTTGAACATAGTAAATGTAGGTGCCAGATAAGATTTTTTTTTTATTTCAAGCATTTTGCACATAAACCTACAATACACTAAGTGCCTCCCCCCAAAAAAGTAACATACACTGTAATTCACTTCCATGACTAGAATGTTCAACAGCAAGTATTTCATACAGTTATGGCATGGTGTAAATGTTTTTCGTTTTTTTTCAGGTGATATGCTTGCATTATTTTCATGTTTTTGAATTGGGTGCAAGTTACAGAACTAGCTGCGTTTGGGAGTTACAGAATTCTTTCAGTGTAATTTAAACAATGGAGGGTTGTGTTATAGAAAATGGTCCGGACTCAGGAGTGGAAGACTGGAATGAGGAAGTGAGACTGGTTTGCCTTTAGACACAGGGGCTATTGCTTGAGTTACCAGCTTCTTTGTTTTCCTTTCTCCCTGCTCACTGGCTTCCCCAGACTCCTCTAAGGCACATCACCAAACAGGTTTCCTCTGGGACTGCTTCTACTCCCTTCAGCACTTATACATCAATTTGAAATAGGTTTCCTTCTTTAACATACTTTGAGTCAGAAAGTTGTCATCACTTATTGATTTTGTGCAACAAGATTCCTTAACTGCTGGAAAAATGTCAAATTGAGCACACAAATTCTAACAACCACACCCTGAATGATGTCCCCTGGGACATGATGCTCTGATGCAGTAAACAACCTGAACCACTGTGCACAGTAAAAGTTCAAACAAGAAGTTCTGGGCAAACCAGGCAAATTGTTCCCTCTACTGTGAAGGTCAACACTGGGAAGCCAGTGAGCAGGGAGAAAGGAAAACAATGAAACTGGTAACTCAAGCAATAGCCCCTGTGTCTAAAGGCAAACCAGTCTCACTTCCTCATTCCACTCTTCCACTCCTGAGTCTGGACCATTTTCTATAACACAACCCTCCATTGTTTAAATTACACTGAAAGAATTCTGTAACTCCCAAAAGCAGCTAGTTCTGTAACTTACACCCAATTAAAAGACATGAAAATAATACAGTTCTCACCAGGAGTGTGGTGAGAACACACCCAGGCAAGGTATATTGTACATCATCCCTGTTGCCGGGGCTGAATTATCAACAGCTAGTTTGCTATTTTGATATTGTAGAGGCTCAACACTGTTGTATTTTATTCCATCGACCTCACAAGGCTACTATAAAATACTGTGGTAATCTTTTTGTGGGCAAACTAGTGACAGATCACAGTGTTATTTATTTTCTGCTCAATTTCTGTTCTAGCAAATTATTTTTCTATATTAAGTTTGGAGGTTTTTAGCTTTGACATTTTGCTTGGATTAATGTTACCACTGCTTTTTTCTTTTTTCTTTTCTTTTCTTTTCTTTTGAAGAGAATAAAACCAAACAAAATAAAACAGAATAGAGTCACTCAAAACAAAACAATGAACATGGTACATGACTTCAAAAAAAGAAAAAAGAAATCTACAATGGCTACCATAATGCCTCTTGTTATCTTCAAAATAACTGCCCATACCATCAGGCATAAGAAAATCAAACAAAATAGTACAGAATAAAACCAATAAAAACAAAACAATGGAAGCAATATAGGACTTCAAAACAATAATAAAACAACAGTGGTTACCATAATGCCTCTTGTTGTCTTCTAAGTAGTTGCCTCTATCTTCAGGCATAATACAATCAAACAAATCAAAATAGAATAAAATCACTCAAAACAAAACAATGGTAGCAATACAGCACTTTGAAACAAGATAATAAGAAATCAATAATGGCTACTATAATATATTTTGTTATCTTTGAAATAACTGTCCATGCCATCAAATATAATAAAATTAAACAAAGCAAAACAGAATAAAACGAAACTAAACAGAACAATGAAAACAATGTGGGATTCAAATCACAATAATAGATTAACAATGGCCACTACCTTCCCTTTTTAGACATTTCCTCTACTTTCACTTTCACAATATATATTGTGCTTTTTTTTTTTTTTTTTTTTTTTTTGCAGCACCGGGGATTGAACTCACAACCTCGCGCCTGGCAGACAGGCACTTAAGTCACTGAGCCAAGCTCCTGGCCCTGATTTTTTGAGGCAGGGTCACACTGTGTAGCTCAGGCTGGCCTTGCGCTCACATTGTAGCCCAAGCCGGCCTCGAACTCACAACACTCCTCCTACCTTAGCCTCCCGAGTGCTGGGATTAAAGGTGTGCGCCACCACGCCCGGCTGTATTGTGCATTTTGGATACCACTTACTCCTTGAGTTTTTTATACTAGGGCGACAAGAGGATGTTCACCCATGTCACTCTGAATCATTTCATCCATGAGCATGATCTCAAGTTGTATTCATTTACCTACAAGAGCCTCAAGGTTATCTTTCTTTATAGGTGAGTAGCTTTCCACTGTGTAAGAATGCAATATCTTTCTTGTCCACTCTGCAGCTAATGGGCAAGCTACGCCTACTTTTTTTCTGATTCCCTGTCACATACAGCATTGTCCTCTCTCCTTTGTCTTTCAGTCTATGCATCCCCTTTCATGTTAAACATGTTTCTTCTATAAAGATTGATGGATCCTGTCTTTGGATTCACTCTGCTAGTGTTTCTTTTTATTGGTGAATTGAGGTCATTTACATTAATGATTATGGCCAACGTGTACTGCCTTGTTTCTGCCATGCTTTTTTCCTGCCATTGGCTGCCTACTTTTCCTCTCCATTCAATTGTCTATCCCCTTGGTAGTATCACTCTGCCACTGTTCCTGGAGCTGTGGCCTTTCGATCTCTCTTTAGAATGTCCTTCAGTATTCTTTGTAGGGTTGGTTTGGTGGTCATGAATTCCTTCAGTTATACTTTGTCTTGAAAGTATCTTGTTTCTCCATTAATTTTGAAAGATAGTTTTGCAGGGTACATCAGACTGGGTTGGATGTTGTTTTCTTTCAGGACTTGAAATACCTCACTCTAAGTTCTTTTTGACTTCATGGTTTGTGCTGAGAAGTTTGTCATGATTCTGATGGGTTTTCCTATATAGGTGATCTGTTTCTTTTCTCTAACAACTTTTAATGTTCTATTTTTGTGTTGAATTTCTGGGGTTTTGATTATTATATGTCTGGGTGCAGATTTATTTTGGTTATGACTGGCTGGAGTCCTATATGCTTCACTTATCTAAATGTCACTTCCTTTTCCCACACTTGGGAAGTTTTCTGATTTTATTTCTGTGAATAGACTTTTAATGTCATTTGTGTTGACCCCTGCTTTTTCACTAACACCTGTTATTCTTAAGTTGTGCTTCTTTGGATTTCTTGCAGCCATTGAATAGTCACTTCCAGGTTCCTTGTTATTTTTAAGAGATTTTTCTTTTCATGATTGCAGGCTGCACACCTGTCTTCAAGGTCTGAAAGTCTATCTTCAATTTTTTTTCAAGTGGTTTTGCAAACTTTCAATGGAGTTTTTAATTTCCTGGATATCTCTTTGAATCTGTTGCATGTATTCTAAATCATTTTTGTATTGTTCGTTCACAGTTTCCCTCATTTTCCTATGCCTCTTCATTTTTTGTCTATGTCTTCTTCAGAGATGTGTAGCAAACCTTTTATTATGTTTTTCATTTCTTATTTTACCTGAGTTAGTATTTGTCTTCTAATTTCTTTTACAGCCTCATGAAACTGTTTCTTTACTTCAGTTGTCATCGCTTCAGAAACTTCATGTGTGTGACTCCCAATCTCTTCCATGTTTGCATCTCCTGGACTTGCTCTGCTTGAATTGGAGGCCAGAGACTGTCTTTTGCCTCTTTGTCTTGACATATTCCTGGGTTTTTCTGGACAAGTGGGTACTGGGGTCCCAGGCACTTCTCACATTGGCTACAATTTCTCTGAAGCAAGACTTTATGGTTCTCTTAGACAGTGCTGGCTACAGGTATTTTATGGTGGCCACTGGGTGTGCAGCTACAGGGCTGTCTGCTGCTTTTCCCACTTTAAATTGGCTCCCCGATGGCTGCAGGAGTACACATGGGGGCAGGGCGGGCTGCTGCCTTCTGACCTGGGCTGGTCTCTAGTGAGCATTCTCTCCTACCACACCTGAAGTGTGCACAGGAGTCACTGCCTCCAAACTGAGCTGGCTACTGCAGGGAAACTCCATGATGGCTACTAGAATGTGCATGGGAGCGGGGCTTAGTCTGAGCATTTTCCACTGGTCTGTGCCCATCTAGGAACTGCTGGAGGAAGCCAGCAGCAGTTCTGGTTCTGTGCTTATCTGCCCTCACTCCAAAATACTTCACAGCCAATCACTCTCTCCTGCAGGAGGAGCGAGTCCTCTGCACTCACGGCCAGTCAGTGCTGTCCTCTGGGTCTGCTGCTCCCCTCCACTGCCATTCCTCTCCAATGCTGCCCCTCTCTGCAGAGCCCTCCAGGGTCAGCAGCTGCCATGTCACCTTGATCGTGTGGCCCTAGGTTCCAACAGCTCCTCTCACACACTGCGTCTGGCTCTGGGTGAAGGCACCACCAGCTACTGCCTTCTTCTTCACTTAAATTTTTATTTTTATTCTTTCTGTAAGCTTCAGTTCTCACTTTAGATTCTTTCTGGGCCTAGGGAACCCACTTCCTTCCTTCTTGTCTTCCCTATAATGCTATATTGCAACATCTGGACCACATCTCTCAGAGAGACTGTTTACTTACTGTTCCGCCATCTTCCCAGAAACTTGGCATGATATAAATGTCAATATATTTTTTCTCTAGTCATCAAACAAGTGAAGACACAGAACAATAAAAAGATAAAAAAAATTTTAGCAAGTGATTGCTTAAGTAAATCCATATTTAGAAGCATAATCTGTATTTCATGTGCATTTTCTGTGTTTACTTCTTTTAATTGTTTGCAACTATTTAAAGGATGAAATGGGTGTACTTAACTATCTTAATTTGGTAAGGCTAAAATTTATAGTGCATTTCATCAGTCTAAAAGTTTTGTAATGCGTGTCTCCATATGACCCATTAACTTATGACTGTGGGTTTTAACAACCAAATTATATTCCATGATACAAAATGTCACAGTGCAGTTTTCCTAGTGAATTGAAGCAAACTGTTTTGAGACAGATAGATGTATATATGTAAGCATGAATGTATATACTTTATAGACCTGGTTAAAATGTATATAAATGACAGTTTATAAAAATCTTTGTATTTTAATTTCTTAAATTTTCTTTTTGCTCATATTTTAGATATATCATGAACTTTAATTTACCTCTCTTGAATCATTTCACCTCAGAGTTAAAGGCATTCATCCTCCCAAATGCTGGGATTACAGGCATGTGCCACCACACCCAGCTTTAAAATTTTATCTTTTCAAATAAGTATTTTTTCCCAAAGTTGTTTATCATTGTTTAATTGTGGGATCTTTTTTTATGCCTGCATCTTGTAACCTGGAACAACAATTTCTAAGATAACAATATGCAATACATTGACTAGTGTTGATTTCTTACTTTTTTTTGAAACTTTGTATTATTTCTGTTCATTTTTTTGTTTTGCATTTTTAAAATTAAAAAATTAAAATAAATAAAAAATAAAAACTAGTAAAATGCCTCAACTGAATTCAAAACATAAGCTCTACTTAAATGTTCCAGAAACAGTTAAAAATTAGTTATGACATCCTAAATTATCAAATCAACCATAGAGTATAGGTCCAAGAAAACGTATGAACAAAACAAAAAGAAGTCAGAACCTCAAAAAGCATGTGGATAACAGTAAAATTTGCCCATTCACACCAAAAATCACCACCACATTGCATTTCTAGCTATGAGCATACACAAGTCAGATCCCTTCCTCCTCTTTCATAGTTCAACAATTGTTCACTTAACATGACCTTTTTCTGCATGATGCTATTTCAAACATTTCTAACAAAGGTCATGCTAATACTGAAATGAAATTTTAAATCAAGCAGTGGTTTAAATATTTTCTTTGTTAGCATTTTAGAAATGGTAAAGGCCACTACTCTTGTTTAGGCAATTAGCTTTAGCTTCACGTTAATTACTCTAGAGGCATTTTATTTCAAGCAAATTTTCACTTGCTTGGTAAAGATGATTTCTTTGCTGTTTGATATCATAAGTATTTATCTTACCCAGTGTCTTGTCAACTTTCAAGCCTTTTTTACTCAGTATCTGCCATTATGGACTCACTAGCAGTCCCTTTTCAGGGATTGAGGAAAATATATCTGTTATATCATGAGAAGATTCAATCATTTTGCCTAGAATCATTCACATTCCTCTCTCATTTGTCTTCCTCTCTCCTGTCTCCTCACTCACATTGCACATTTTATTTCTGAGAATACTTTTGCATTAAAAGATTAAAATTATTTTCTATTTAAGAAGGAGAAATAAATGTTCCTTTGAATGATTTTGAATAGAGCTCTGGAAATAGCCAGAGAAGTATTCTATTTTTACAAAGATATCAATGGATAATGAAAAAACAATGTGAAGTAGCAGCAACTATTCTTACATGTTATACAAATTATCAAAGTAAATAAAAAATTAAACTTCCAATCATATCTCTACATTACATGTGTAAAATACATGCTTCTGCTCTTTTAGGTGCTTTAATCTTAGAGCTTTCTTTTTTGCAGAAAAATTTGTTGACAACAATAACATTTTCTCATATACAACTCTATTTTTTCCTCTTACTATTTTAAAGTGTGCTGATGTTTTCATAAATATGTGTGTGATTCATAAATGAAATAAATTATCAGTGGTTATTACCAGTATATCATGTAGGCAAATATTAATTGGTTTCAGCTCTTATTACATTTATCATTTCCCACTAAACCTATGCATCAGATGAACATACTTCTTTGAAAATAGCAACATCAATGGTAACCTATTACATAGGATTCTTTTATGCCAACCACTTATTTTAAGGGTCTAAATGTCACCTTTATGTAACACATGATTTATGTAAACAATACTTTATGGTCCACCTTTATGTAACCTGTTCTATTTTATAGATATCACAACAAGGCAGAAAGATTTAATAACTTGCCTACAGTTGTATGTTTTAAGTTGATAAAACTGGCTTCAAAATAAGGCAGTTTGCCTCCAGACTCCATGTTTTATAACTTCTATAAATCTCTGGAACCTAGCCATTCATCTAATTATTTTTTTCCAACCTTAAAATTATTTTCTTTAAGAATTACATACTGAAAAATTAGATTTGTGTATACTTACAAGGTATTAAATTATGACTTTCAATGTAATATGTCATGATTAAATCAATCTAATTATCATACACATTATCTTATATAATAGGCATTTTTGTGATAAGTTTATACATTTACACTCTCAGTGATATTAAAAAATACAGCACTCCATAAACTATCTTCACCATATTTTATATATTTTAGAAAAACAAGTTAAATTTATTTCCCCTATTTAACTGATTTGTACTTACTGATTATCATCTTTGCATTGCCCTTAACTTCTGATAATCACCATGCTATGCTCTACTTGTATGAGTTTGGTTATTTTTAATACCACATATAAATGAGAGCATACAGTATTTGTCCTTCAATGTTTGGCTTATTTTTTTTAACATATTCTAAAATTTTATCCATGAGTTTTCAAATGACAGTCTTCCATTTTAGACACTGACAATAATCCATTTTGTATGTATACCACATTTTCTTTATCCAGTCATCTGTTTATGAACATTTAAGCTATTTCTAAAACTTGGCAATTGATGGCAGTGCTACAATGAGCATGGCATGCAAACACTTCTTGAAAATGATTTCAGATATTTTGAGTAAATACCCACTTCTGGGGAAACGTAAGTTAATTATACTTTAAGATTTTTAAAAATACTCTTTTACATTTTTATTAACAACTATTAATTGTACATACTAATATGGTGCAGTGTAGTATTTCCAAACTGCATGCAGCTTTGCATCCAATGATATTTATTTTATGTTTTTGAAGGACTTCTGTATCCTTTTTGCATAATGACTGTCCTAACTTGCATTCCCACAAATGTTATACAAGGTTCTCCTCTTCTTACCTTGTGTATTTCTGGTGATAGCTACTTAAACCAGTCTGAAGTGATTTCTCATTGTGGTTTAATTTGTATTTCCATAAAAAATGAGCAATATTTTCATAAATCTGTTAACTGTTACTTCTTTCGAGAAGTATTTCTTCAGCTTCATTACCCATTTCTAATTGATTCATTTCTTTCTATAGAAATGAGTTCTTTATATATTTAGAATACTAGTATTTTATTCAATACATAGCTTACAAGTATTTCCCCAATTCTATATATCTTCAAGCATTTGAGAGACATAGGCACTAAACACTGGAAAACAGCAATGATTAAACTCAAACAAAATTTTAAAAAAAATGGAACATTCTATGCTCATGATTTGGAAGAATTAATATTATTAAAAGGTCCATAATCTATAAATTGAGTGTGATGCTTGTAATTTTTCATACATACAGAAAAAATGGTATCTTAAAATGTATGTTAAACCACAAAAACAAACAAAACCAAATAACCAAGGTAATGATACACAAAAAGAACAAAACTAGAGATATCACAGGATCTGACTTTGGACCATACAAAAAAGTGATAATGCTTAAAACAACATGTTATTAACATAAACATAAGTGCACCAACCAACAGAACTGAGCAGAGAACTCAGAAAGAAGCTCATCCATCAACAATCAGCTGATTTTCAATAATGGTGTTAAATTTATGCAATGGTACAATGGAAGAAAAGCAACTCTTAAGTAAATGATTTGGGACAAACTATATATGCATATGCAAAAGAATTAACTTTTAAACATGTTTCACATGACATACAAGAAACAATTACAATCGTTAAAGATTAAACAGCATTGAAACTATATACCCACTGGAAGAAAACATAGGGGAAATCATTTGGCCTGGGTAAGGGCTTTTAAATACCTGACCCCAAAAGACTAACAACAAAGTAAAATAGGACAAAATGGGATTGCATCAATATAAAAAGCTTTTACAAAATAATGGAAACAATCATCATTTATTGTAACTGTTAAATTGGAGTTATCAGTTTAGTTCATATTACCTATTTTCATCAATTTTGTATTTCTTTCCAATTCAAAGCTGATCCTCAAAAGATTTTTTTTCTCAGTGAAATAAATAAAAGAACAAATTTTAATATTACGGTTTTGTTCCTGAAATATTATTTCTCAAAGTTATTATGCCCTCCTTCCTTCAAAATGAAACTCAACCTATTATAAATTGGCACAAGCATTTCTCTATTATGATACTCTTCTTAGTTGGAGCTAGAGTAATACAAATACATTGTGTTTAGTGCTTTGTGGGGTTGTAACTTTTCTGATATTTGTCTTTCTAATTAAAGGGATAACTAGAAAATTCTTTTCTAAAATTGCACTAAAACTTTCATAATCTTTTTGAAAACAACTGATTAAAAGATTAAGCTCATGAGGAAATCTGACACATGGCTTTAATCCAAGTCAATGTTGTATATAATAGCCCTGAATTACTTTTCTGAAGCACAGATAAAGATATTTAGAATATTTTCCTTTCTTTTAACTCCTGTGCTGTATGCCTTGTAAAAGTTTCTGAGAAAATCACTTCTTATGCAGTTGATGTTTTAGAACACTGCAAAACCTTAACAAGTGTTAAGTAACAATGAGTATCATTTTCCTCATTGTTAACAAATAATTCCTCACTACACAATTTTCACTTTTTGTTCTCAATAGATGAAGGAAAATTCATGGATATTTCCACTTTTTTGGAAGATTTTTAAGGCTTCTCAAAAAATAATCCATTTTTACACTATTTACATATTTCTCTATTATTCTACCACTTCTTTTCACCTTTCTATTAAGTAAGAATTTATCAAGTGGTTTTATTACATCTATGATTATAAGAATGAGTAGAATATTTTTCTTAATTCCTGGCATTTGTTGTGGAAGAAACATTATTTCCAAAGAATTATTTGATAATAGTGCATGCTTAATAGGAATGAGACCTCCAAGCTGGAACAGTTTCTAAAACTTAAATATCTTAAGCTTTCCAAATTTTCTGAGGTAGAGGAAATGTGCACTTATTTTGGAATAGTAAAGATATGATGGAATTTGCAACTATCATCCAAGCAAAAAAGCAAAAACACTAATTTTGTCTCATTTCTCTGACAAAGTAAATATACTCAAGCCAAAAGGAGTTTTGAAATAAAACTGATCCAAAATGGAAGTTTTGCTGAAGAATCATTCTTGAAAATCCAAAAATTTGTGTTGAAAATTAAAACAATATATCAGCTTATGACAAAAACAAGGTAAAACTGGGAATTTTGTACCCTGGCAAAGAACTGGGCACTGGGACTTACTGTTCTTCTGAAACCTTTCATTTACACATGATTTCTTCTGAGACTTCTGAGACTTCATATGCAAAAGCATAATTAAAATCCATAGCAGCTGCTCACTTTAGAGAAAACTTTACCTTAAGTCTTAGTAAAGTTCACAATTGGTTCTTCAATCACTCTCTGTCTTTCCTTCCAACCCTTTTTCTTGTGTCCTTTTATCTTTTCCTTTCCTTTCCTTTCCTTTCCTTTCCTTTCCTTTCCTTTCCTTTCCTTTCCTTTCCTTTCCTATCCTATCCTTTCCTTTCCCTTCCATCATTTCCAGTTTCATTCTTCTCTTGTTCACCCTATTTTCCTTCCTTTCCTCAAAGGTGGTGCACAATGTTCTATGACTACTTAGATTTTAAAAAAAATACATAGAGTTTCAAGTCCAGACTGTGATATTTTCTAGCCTTGAAAATGTGAGCACATCTATTATTCTATTGAAGATTTAATTATCTCACTAGAGCTAATAAAGCTTGCATGCATTAATATAATAAAGTTTAAAAATCTAAGGCACTTGAATGCAAATAGCTTTTTGGTTACTCAGCATTATACTTATGTGCAGTTGCTTCCTGTGCAAACAGTTGGTAAAAGGTCTCATTTGCTTTTATTCAAAGTGATGTTTTTGACATATAGCTACTTTGCTTGGTGATAAAATATTTCAGTCTCTACAGAATTCTTAATAAATTGGATGAGGTATTTGTTGACTTTAATTGAGCCAAACTCAGTAATATTTGCATCTTGCATCGTAAAAATTCCAAAAATGCTTTTTCTGTGTCTACTGAGATGATCATATGATTTTTGTCTTTGGCTCTGTCAATGTGGTGCATTACATTTATTGATTTGCATATGTTGAACTATTCCTGCATCCCCGGGATGGTGAATCATTTTAATAATTTGCTGCATTCTGTTTGCCAGTAACTCATTGAGGGTTTTTTTAAATCTATGTTTATTACAGATATTGACCTGTAGTTCTGATTCTTTTGGTTGAGTCCTTCTCTAGTTTTGGTATCAAGATAATACTTGCTTCAATAAGCAAAACTGGGAAAACTGCTTCCCTTTCAATTTCATTAAAGAGTTTCATCAGTAGTGGCATTCAGGTTCTCTAAATTTCTTCTAGAACTCAGCAGTGAATCCATCAGGACCTGCACTTATTTTGTTGGTAAGTTTTTAATTACATTTTTAATTTTATTGATTGATATTAGGTTATTTAGAATTTTTATATCTTCTTGATTATGTTTTGGCAGTTCATATGTATCTAGGAATCTGTATGTTTCTTGTGTTTTCCATTTTATTAGAGCACACTTTTTCAAAGTAGGAATTGATGATCTTGATTTCGACAGGATCTGTTGTGATTTCACCCTTTTCATTCCTAATTGCATGAATTTGTGTCATTTTTCCCTGTTTTGGATAAGGTTGACTAAACACTCTTAGTCTTTTATTTAACCTTCCAAACAACCAACTCTCCAATTCATTGATTCTTTCTATTGTTTTCTTAGTCTTGTTTGTATTAGTTTCTTCTTTTGTTGTTATAATTTCCTTCCTCGTAAAAGCTTTGAGTTTGATTTGTTCTTTTTATAGAAGTTTGAGATTCAATATCAAGTCATTTATTTGAGCTCCTTAAGTGTTTCTATTTGGAGAATTCATCACTATAAACTTTCCTGTTAGGACTGCTTTCACTTTGGCCCATAAGTTCTGGCATATTGTATTGGTATTACCATTTAATTATTAAAAGTCTAATTTCTTCTTTTCATCTGTCACCCAGTGGTTGTTGAGGGGAGTGTTATCTGACAAAGACCAACACCCATTCATGATAAAAAAAAAAAAAACCTTTAAAGAAAATTGGAATAGGTCTTTATCTCAATCTGATAGAGGGCATGTATGACAAGTCAAGAGTTGACATGATATTAAACGGCCAAAAACAGAAAACTTTCACTCTAAACTCAGGAACAAGACAAGAATATCCACAATCACCTTTCCTATTTAATATAGTTCTGGGAACATTAGCCAGAGCAATTAGATAAGAAAAAGAAATACAAAGAAGTAGGATAGGAAAGAAAGAATTTAAACTATCATTATTTGTAGATGACATTATACTCTACGTTGAAGACCCCTAAAACTCCAACAATTTACTCATAGATTTAGTAGCTGAATTCAGTACCTGTATAAAAAACTTAACACTCAAATATCAATAGCATTGCTATATACTACCGACAAACACACTCAGAGAGAAATTAGGAAAACAACATCTTTCATGATAACATTGAAAACAGTGAAATACTCAGAAATCAATCTAAGAAAGGTAGTAAAAGAACTATGCATTGAGAATTACAATACTCTGAAAGAGGAGACTGAAGAGGATACCATAAAATGGAAAGATATCCTTTGCTTATGGGGTATGAAGAACCAACACAGTGAAAATGGTCATACTCTCAAAATCATTACACAGATTTAATGCAATCTCAATCAAAATACCATTCGCATACCAACAGAAATTGAGAAAATATTCCTAAAATTCATATGGAACAAAAGACAACTAGAATAGCAAAATAATTCTAGGCGACAAAGTCAATGCTGAGGGCATCACAATTCCTGACTTGAAATTATGCTACAAAACTACTGTGATAAAAACAACATGGCACTGGGAGAAAAACAGACCCAAGTATCAGTGGAATAGATTAGAAGATAAAGAAACAATTCAAACTCATTCAGTTGCTTTATCTTTGAAAAAGGGGCCAAATACATTCACTGAAAGAAAGATGGACCTCTTTAGTAAATGGTGCTGCAAAAACTGTCTTCTTACATGCTAAAGACTAACACTAGACACATTTCTCTGACAATGAACTAAAATATTTAGATTAAGTGTCTAAATATTAAAATAAGAACACTAAATGCCTGAAAAGAGAATAGGTAGAACTCTTGAAGACATAGGTATAGATAAAAATTTCATGAAGAAAACCCTGATTCCACAGGAAATAAACCAAAGGATCAACAACTGGAATCTCATCCTATTAAAAAACTTTAGCATAGAGAAAACATTACCAATAGAGTGAAAAGACACCTTGTAGAATGGAAAATAAATTTTAGCCAGTTGTCCCTCAAAGGACTAACATCTAGAAAACATAAAGAATTGAAAAAGTTAGACCCCTCAAATTTAAAGACCTAATCAAAAAATGGGCATCTGAGGTGAAAACACATTCCTCAAAAAATATAAAAGGTGTCTTAGTTACTTTTCTCTCATTGCAGAGACAAATGCCTGAAACTCAAAATTAAGGAAGGAAAGGTTTATTTAGTTCAAAGTTTGTGAAGGTTTCCATTTGTAATCAACTGGCTTCAAGGCAGAGTGGCACATGGCAGAGGGGCCAAAATTTATGGTAGTGGAAGACAGTAAATCAGTCAGAGCAAAAAAGAGGAGGAGCAAGCCTTTTTCCTCCCTTATATTGTATGAAGACTACCCACCTTAGGGTGGCTGTAGCACTCACACCATCTCTCTGCCATCCTCTTGCATAGTCTGAGGTTATTTATAATGTGAGGACCCTGACCTCCTGCTGAGTCACTAATTTCTAAACTTGTCAATTTGACACAATGAATCAACCATCACAACATGTAAACAGCACCTTCGGGTGTGCCCTTTATATTGTAGAATGTAGAACTGTTGAGTCACCTTTTTAAGCTTCTAGACTTCTCAATTGACACAATGCATCAAATAGTATCAGCAGCAAATAAATAGACGCAAAAATGTTCAATGTCACTGATCATTTGAGAGACGCAAATTAACACAATGTCCCAGAAAAAATGGCTATTATCCAGGAATCAACCAACAACAAATGCTGGCAGAATATTCCCTTTTTCACCACAGCTAGATACAAGTCATAAAAACAGCATATTGTATAGTGCTTAATAATTGTCTCCTATGAACTTTAAAAATCTGAACAAAGCATAAATCTAAATATATACAATTTACACTATATTTTCAGTGGGGCAAATTTTATTTAATATAAGGCAAGTTTTAAAATCTAGTTGTAGATTCTGTTTATCTAAAATTGATATATCTTTCAATAATGTGATATGTGTTTTTTGGTCTTTGATTACAAAATCATTAAATATCCACTTGTGGACTAATCCATGATGATTGAGATGACAAAATTTAAGTCATCCCTCTAGTCACACCCCCAGTGATGTACCTCTTCCACCATGGTCTGTATCTTAACAGCATACTCCTTTGTGAACACATCAGTGGGTTAATCCACTGATGAGTGTACTGCCTCTGATCCAGTTACCTCTAAAAGTCCCAACTCTGAATATATGAGGCTTTTGTCAGCCATCTAGATGTAAACCATAGCTACAGTTTACACCAGACTCTTGAGGATAGAAAAATTTTGGCACACTGGGATTTTGAAATCTCCCAAGAGAAACCATCAACCAGAAAATCATGCAGAGAGGAAAATACGAAACCCTTAAAATAATACTCCCCTTAGGAGGACTGCAATATCATAAAAGTGAAAGGCTAAAATAAAGAAGTGAAAATGTAAATGTATTGAAAAGAAGAACCATGCCTTTCCCTCTTATGACTTTTGGAACTGATGACTGAATCCAGAACCTTCTCACTGAGCTACCTCTTCACCACTTACTGTAAATACTTACTTAGTTACTTATTGATTCATTTATATTTTAAAACAGCATCTCACTTAGATACTAAGTTTACTTGGCTTGGCTCTAACTTGTCAGCCTTCTACCCTGAGTCTCCAGAGTACCTGGATTACAGTCAACTTGCCCACTTATAACTTTCATAAAACATGAGTAAAACTACCTGAGTTATCTCTGGAAATAAGTTCATAAATAAAATTGAGGCAACAAATATGCAAATTAAGATATATTAAAGAACTTGAAAAGTTACTGAATCGGTAAAGTATTCCATAATTTAAGACAGTTTAGATCCTGGACACAAATGTTTTGAAGTGGAACCTACTGGAAATGATTTTTAATAGCAACATCACACGAATAAATTTTCTTTGTTATTTAGTGGCTCTGCACAAAGATAATAAGTGGATTAAAAGCTTTACATTATTAAACTTTACACTTGAGTTTGTCTAAGTTATAATCCCCAAATTAGAATTATTCTTCTTTCAATGTTCAAATAATCCAAGGAGGGGCTGGGGATTTAGCTCAGTGGCATAAGCTCCTGCCTGGCAAGCGTGAGGTCTTGAGTTTGATCCCTGGTACCAAAATAATGATAATAATAATAATAATAATAATAATATAATAATAATCTAAGGAGGAGATTCTGCTTCTTGGAAAGTTTTTTTATTATAGGCTATTAGGAAATAGGCTTTCTTCAAAAAGTCAAAGCCTAACCATGGGCACAGGAGGAAGATACAAAAATTTTCTTATTAAAGCTACAACCATTCTCATCTTTCCTATCACTTATCCTGTTTTTCCAGTAAAATTCACTGGGAGATAGAGAAAACTTTATCTTTATTGTGACTAATTTCCTCACTGTCCATGAGTTTAAATTAAGGTGACAATGATCTTTTTTGGGAAGAATTTTCAGTACACTGTAAGATAGAACCATGAAAAAAAAAGTAAGAAAGTTATTATCTGACAGAGGTGAGATACGTGAAATTCTCATGAATCAAAGCAAGTCAATCTGAATAACCATAAATATTTAAAACCTAGATATGTTATGCAAATAAAGCTAAAGAAATTCCCTAATAAATTGGATTTGGAATGTGAGAAATAAAAGAGGTAGCCATGTTGAACCTGATACCTTTTTGTCATTTGGATAAAATACCTGACATAGACAACTTTGAGGAAGACTTACTGCAGTTGATGGCTTCATAAATTTCAGTCCACAGTTGGCTGGCTCCAAGGCAGAAAAATAGTGATGGAAAGTTGTGGCAGAAGAAAGCTGCTCACATCATGGTGGTGGAAGAACTGACAGAGAGAACAAGAGAGTCCTCAAGGCTATACTGAACTTCCATGACCTATGCAGACAAACTCTTATGTGTACTTCATGAATCTGCTATGTGTTGCTCAAGCCAATCAACCTGACAATCAAGATTAACTGTTAAAAATTATCAACATCGCTTTTGGGATTGAGATGCTGAAAGATTGAAGTCGTCATTTTCTTAGATGGTTTAAGTTCTACCATAAACAGATTTGGGAGTGGGAATCAAGAATTATAATTGGAACATGTTCAGTTAAAGAGCCCATTTAGATATGTAAGAGACAATTCCTACTTGTTTATGGTGTTGGTGAATCAAGAATACAGTGATTATATCAGGTCTGAATGTATTAATTTAGGAGTTTGAGTGTTTTTTTATTATATAAATAATTAGAATTCTATGACTAACACTAACTGAAAGAGTAAATAAGATCCGAAATGTTTAATAGATACTGTGAAAGTGAAAGGAAAAGAAACTGTTGAAAAGGAAAAAACAACTGTGATGGGGAAAGGAGAAAAGAAAGAAGGGAAATATTTTATCTATCTATCTATCTATCTATCTCTCTATCTATCTATCTATCTTGTGGGTGTATATATATATATATATATATATATATATATATATACACCCACACACAAGATATATAACTTTACTACTAATCTCTGTTAGCTCATCAAAAAGAACAGTTTGTGCTTTCACTGTCCAATTGTTTGATAATTTTTTTCATGTCTATATCTCATAATCTGAACAACCAATTTGAAGCACATGTAATACACTATCATTTCAACATTCTGTATCATTCTTTATCATTGTTTTTCTTTTTTTGTTTTTAAAGTAAAGAAAGTGACTTCATGTTAGCACCTAAAGAATGAGTTCTTAGCAAAGTGTGATATGATTTTAAAATCTAAATGGATGGTTGTAATTCCAGAATTTAGGGACACTGAGGTAGGTGAATCACAAATTTGAGTCCCACATGGGTAACTTAGAGAGACTCTACCTAGTATGATTTATATTTAGATGCTCCCCCTCAAACCTCATGCACTCATTGAAGGAACTTTGGAGAGGTGATTGGGTATTATAGGTATGAAGCTTACCTGTGGATTAGTCTATTCATGATTTTGTAGCTAAATATATTGCTTAGAGGAAGTGGGCTATTGTGAGTGTGGCCTAGAAGGGTCTATCTCTCTCCATTCTCTCTTGACTGCTCTCTGCTTCCTTCTACCGTGCCTTGAGAGGGTTCGCCTCTGCCATTTCCTTCTGTCATCCTTCCCTACTTTGGAGCCAAAGGACTACGAACTGAAACCTCTAAAACTAGAAGCCAAAATACACCTTTCCTCATTAGAGTTATGAATGTCAGGTATTTTGTCTCAGCAATGAGAAAAGTAACTTAAAACACTATCTCAAAATAAAAATTGAGCAAGTTAAAAAGAGGCTGGGGATATAGATCAGTGGTAGAGGGCCCCTAGACTGGATCACTAGTTTTGAAAGAACAAGGACAGCAAAAAGAAGCAATATGAACTAATTCATTATCTTCACTCCAAAATTTAGAAGCCAAGTAGAAATAGCATATAATTTGAAATAAATCATCTAAGAAGTCAGTAAAGACATAAAACATGGAGTTTTAAGATCCAAGTGAAAAAGTTACAGAATGAACAATACACAT
Organism: Dasyprocta punctata; assembly: GCA_004363535.1. Lineage (NCBI taxonomy): Eukaryota > Metazoa > Chordata > Mammalia > Rodentia > Dasyproctidae > Dasyprocta > Dasyprocta punctata. Next base: position 27,477 of record RJWM01021916.1, read on the forward strand.
ACTTAAACAAATTCAAGGTACCAAATACGAAGGATACAAAACTATGTGTGTTATGGGCTGTAAATCACATAAAATCCACACCAATAGCTAATAACTGATTATGTTCAGAGGGCAAAAAAACATAAAGTGAACTTTTCATTCTTATTTTGATTAAAATTCAAATAATATCAATTTTATAATGAACACTTAAATCTCTTAATAGACATAAATTATGAGGCATTCACAAAACATAAGTAATGTTTTTATATTTGTATGTTTTTGTTTGTAGTTCTTCATTAAAATAATGCTTACAGGTTATAAATATATTTACACATCTTTTTTTTCATTGAAAATTTCTGTAAATAAGGCCAAAAACAAAAAATGCAAACAAATTTCTCATTCATATGACCCAAACAACAAAATGACAATCTTGTAAAATTTTCTTATGAGAGGGAGCGTCATGCTGTGTTCAGTTTAGGTTTAATTTAAGGACACTGGTTTTGCATACAAAAGGAAATGGTTTAGGATATGACATAAAGTTTATCACATGTTGCATTTGAGTAAATGTCACAATCTCTCTGTACCTAAATTTCTTTTTCCTAGGCAACTAAGATCATAATGCCAACACCCTCATCCTGGTTTTGCAAAGTGGGGGAGAATAAAAAAGGAACTAAGATGTGTCATGTGCCTTACCATTTCTGCATGATGAATGTGTCTGGCCAGGATTCTAGATAGGGGGCACTTAGGAATTCCCCATAATGACCCTCTGCCTTACTTCAGCTCCTTGCCCACATGACTCTTAGAAGGAATTGAGGGAGTTTAGACTGATATAATGAGAACAAAAAGTGTGGCAAATTCAGAGGAAGCAGAAAATATATCTTAACAGAACAGTGGTGCTACAAAACAGAGGGCATCCCACTCAATATGCCCAGTGAGTTTGGGGACTACTTTATGCTTATAGGGGTAAGCTGGTTTCTAAAAATATCTGTTTCAATGATTGGTGATCTAGGTCAATCAGGGCGGTACCCTTTGTTTTTGGGACGAGGGCAAGGTCAGCATAGAGTAAATGTGAGTAGCACTTTCATAATGATACAGTAGGGTGCATTTCTTTCAAGCACAGTGATCATCATCAAATGTGTGATGATTTTATAGTTTTAACAATCAGAATTTTCCCTGTCTTCCTCTAATCTGCCCTTACAAATGTAATCATTATATACTTCAATTATATGCTAATAAAAAACAGTAATGGTAAGTGGGTTAATACATACTAAATCCGTTTAGACAACTGAAAGTTTATTAAATCTATAAAGTACAATCAGCAATTAGATCATTTCTTATTATAGAAATTAGAATCCCATGGGTACTTTTTGGAGGTTAATATTTATTAAGACTTTTTATACCTGTAATATTTGGAAAGAAAATTATATTACAGATGACTCATTTACCCCTCAACTCTAAAGGGCCAACAGCTATTCTATATACAGCATCCTTTGTAAATCCTCTTTCCTTTCACTCCTTAAATGAGAAGAATTTAATGAACTCATGCAACAAGAAAGCCTAACTCAGATAGTTCTCATTACTTAGCTATTATATTCATCACATTTATTCATTTTATTCCCCTTGCTTTGTGATCTTTGTTCATGTCACCATTATTTTTCAGCAGTTATATCTCAACATAAATAATTGTTCTAATCAGAAACTCTTCACCTACAGAAAAAAAAACACAGCACTTATTGAAAGTGTAGTTATGATCTTTCCCCCTGAATTGTATTTAGCTGCATTATTTTTTATATGTAAGATATATTCTAACTCATACATGAACTACAAATGCTGTACAATAATCTTTTTAACTCTTTTGGCTAACTGGTATATTTATTCATAGTCACAATTGGAACCTAAAATATTTGTGGGTTTCAATAACCAATGTGTTATTATCTATTGGAGTAAGGGTAATAATGATAGGTTACTAGCATCACCTGAAATCCTGGATAAATAAACAGTTGGTTCAGGAACCACAATGAATTCACTGTGAATTCAATGAAATTCATCAGGAACCACAGTAAGTTCAACATTCTCTTCTACAGCAGAGACCACATCTAGGAAAGCTCATTACTCCCAGATTTCATGCCAAGAACAACAGTTTTATGTTAGAAAACAATGCTATGAACGTTATTTTTAAAAGCATGGAGAATGAAGAAAAAGTACTAGGAGAAGAACTGAAGAAACTTCTTAGAAACAATTCCTTTGATTGCAGCTTCGTTGATAGAATCAGGACAGTTATAAGTTGATTCAATTCTTACTATCTTCTTGGTAGGAGATGGCAAGGTAAGAAAAAAAATGCTTCTTTCAATTCCACTGGTGCTATCTTTTTCAACCTCTCACTTTTCTGTATTCTAGTTCACAATTTGTGATAAGCGTATATTGATGGTGTGGTGGTGCTGTTTTTCCTTAAGTTTAACCATACTACTAGCTACTCAAGAGGATCATTTGAACTCATGAATTTGAGGGTTCAAGATCAGCCTGATCTAAAAAGAAAGATTCCTTCTCAAAAAATATGATAGATAGGTAGATAGATAGATAGATAGATAGATAGATAGATAGACAGACTTCTTCTAAGGAAAAATTAAAATATGTTCATTTTTGTTCTATTATCCTCAGAATTTTCTAGTTTTGAGTTATTTTATAAGATTATCTTTTGATATTTGGCATTCTAGTTTTTAAATATGAAAAGAATTCCTATTAAGCTACTTAAAACTTTTATCCAACGATATTGCTTTTTAGATTTATTTGACTATTCACTTATTTATTTTGTTAAGTTTTTCAAAAAATTTTATCAATATACATTTGCAGCACATAATGATTACATTCACTGTAAGGAATTAGTACAGGTGTACAGCACATCTCGATTCTTTTTCTCCCCTTCCACTCTACCTCACCCTCATCTTTTGTCTGCATCAGATTTATTTATTTATGAGTCCTTATAAAGTTAGCTATCATATGTAAAGATTACCATATGTACAGATAGCCCAAAAAGACACACAAGATGATTATACAAAATCAAAGTACAGTTTTAGATACATTGTACATGCTGGATCACAGTAACTGCTTTCTGTTAAGTTTAACCAGTATCTTTGGATCAGACCTTCTACTGTCCCTATCAATCTAATGCCAGGAGGTCCTGATAATACCTCGTAGTTTCAAGACTACCAAGGACCAATATGAGTATACGATATTACAGTAGCTGAGAACTTAATCTGTTTTCTGATTGATATTTTCCTTAAACAGATTTCATCAATTTCTGAAAGGCAGAGTGTGAAAATTAGCTGAATATAAAAGCAATGGGCTCTCTGCTTCACATTTTGCAAAACTATGAGGTTTTGTTTCTGTTTTCCTTGTTTGTCATGCGTCCAGAGTCAGACTATTTTCTTTATGTGGTCTTATATTGACATGTGGATACATGTCTAAATATATAACTGTTCTTCATCTATCACTTTCTTACCAATAAATTTAATCTCCTTTTCCTTAAATATTTGTGTTTAGTGTTTAGTATTTTATATTCATATGTGCAAATACAGCTCCATGATGAAAAAATTTCTAATTAACTACACAAGCACATAAATGTTTTAACATATTTTCTGTTAGAAAAATCAGGCAATTATATATAAAACATGATATAATGATGGTTTCCAGCTCAAAACAATCTGACAGAATATTCAACATTTTTAAGCATTATGCCCTCTGTAGAAACCAAACTTTGAATTTCGTGTGATTGTTTTATTCATGACTAATAATATGCCATATGATACTCCCAATGTTCTGGGCAGTAAACCACAATTTCATAATCAGCTCCAATATCAGAAGGGCAGACACTTGGTGCTCCAACAGATTGTATGTCATTTCTAAGTTATGATGCTTGATATGTTAGGTGTATTAAATGGAATTTTTATTTTCAATATTTTTAATGTAAGTTGAGTTTATCAGGAGGTAGTCCCACCATAAGTCAAAGAGCATGTGTATATGAAAATCTTGTTTGGGAAATTTTTATTATCAGATGTCAAAGAACCATCAGCAAGTTTGCTTTTGCTGTGCTTTCTAGGAATTTTCAGACCAAATATACTTAATAGACAATTACTACTGAAAATATTTATAATCATAGTGTGCAAAAACTTTGATTCCCTTCAGAATATAATAAATAATAAACTGATAGAACTGGAAGGAATCTCAGAGAGTAACCAGACAGACCCACTTTATTTATGTAGTTGGTGCACAGAAATATATTCAAGAAAGTAATTTTGACATATACTCAGAGTTTAGAAAGTTCTCCAAAGAGGACAAGGAATTGTCAATATACTAAAATTAATCTAAGTAACTCTCAATATTCTCTTTTGAAATAGTGGTGCAAAACCAAAGAAACTTCTGTTCTTCATTTTTCTACAAAAAAATTTCCTAATCACAGTAAGTACTTGGGATAACATTTCTCCTTTCTACCACTCCTTCTTTATCTGTTCTTTCACTACTTAAAATAATCTTGTTTTAGTCCTATGTAAGTAACCCACCTTCACTTTTTCTGATTCGGAATGTTTTGTCAAAGCAATTATAATTATCAATTTTGAAACACTCTGAGACTCATAGAAACATTGGAAGTAGCATGCAAAGAACATTTTTACCCTATAAATTTTTAATGCAAGTTGCTGGCATTATGCCACAAGTAATAAAACTAAAATGACAATTCCTTTGGTTTGGTCTGATGTTTCCTCATGATTAAATTCATGGTATGCATGCTTGGTGTGCACTTTATAGAAGACGTGTTGTTTTCTCCACCTTGCATTCTGTCAGCACTTGGTTTTAATTTGTGTCATAACTAATGCTTTGATTGATAGAAAATCTGTTTGAATACTTTTCATTGCAAAGGAAGATATTGTAAGAAATTTCTTAAAGTGTTGAACTATACTATAACTCATCAAACTTTATTTATTTATTTATTTCAATTTGGACTCACAATATCTCAAATAATTCAAAATAACTCACCATTTTTGGGGCTGGTTATATAGCTCAGTGGGCCAGGGATATAGTTCAGTGGCAAAGCACATGCCTGGCACTGTGAGGTCCTGGCAAGAGTGAGGCCCTGAGTTTGTTTCCTGGTATACCACAAAACAAAACAAAGCAACCCCACATTTTTGCCTTCATACCATTGAAAGCATAAATTCTTTCAAGTTTGTTTCTGTGCTCATGTGTCTAACATTTTCAAATATTTGTACTCATTTTCTTGGTCAAAATTACAGAATAAATTTATCTAATACCTTACCTACTGCATCTTTGGATTAAATGTTTGCACAATTCCTGTTCCTAAACTTCTAAATAAAAACTTTAGTGGTATCTGCTTCAATATGCACAATGTAACTGTCTCATATATGATGAATACTACTACTAATAAAATAATATTCATGGATAGGAGAATCTGTCAAATGATGTTCTATAGTTAAATTGCCTTTTTGAAAATAAAATCTGTGATGGGAGAAAAACGTAAAGGAAAGAAGGGAGAAAGAAAAATATTTGCAAACACAAGACAGTAAAGATAGTTGTAGTGCCAGTTTCTCTTGGTTCATTGAAGGAAAAGTTTTGTGCTAGCAGTTTTCTGGATAATGTTTCAGGCCTGTGTTTTGTACTCTGAACAACTACTGTGAATATAAAAACACACAATGTATTGTTTATTGTTACTCTCCTACTACTCTGTTTTGAAACTTTTTTCTGTTATTTCTTACTTTTTTATAATTAAAATAAAATAATAAAAAATTTGCCTTTTTGTCTTATTGTTAAAAATCTACAGACTATCTGGCAAGTAAAGATTAGTATCCAAATATGTCTCCTCTACAATATACTTTCATAATTGCTCAATAGTTCAACTACTAGTTGAGCAATCTTTGAAATATCATGTGCCCTATCTCAGTCTCAATTTTTGCAGGGCAAGGCAAGATTCTATGTTATCTCCAAGGTTACCTTAAATGATAATGTCATGACTTAATCACCTTATTTATCAGCTTATTTTATTGCTAAAAGTTAAAATAAATGCTTGGAAAAGGATGTAAATGAATGTTACATATTGAGATTGTATAAAACACGTGATACCAACAAGTAGAATACGACCATATCAGTGAGATAGTCATGTTTCAAGCACTAGTTGACATTTGGGGCTTATTAAATACTTAAACCAGTACTAAGAGACATTTATCCAAACATTAGAGTTATTGTCAGTAACCCACTGTTAAACCAGAATACAAACGCCATAAGTCTTTGATAATTAAGTTGAAAATTTTTTACTGTACATGTAACACACATTTGGATGCATGGGTTTAAAACCAGCATATGGAAAGAAGTAGGGAGAAAAGAAATAATATAGATAATACACCAGAAGCAGAAACATGGATCCTCAAGTGAAGAAGCAATTTATCCTTCATCTGGAATATCTTTCAATTCTGCTTTGTAAGAGAAGAGATACTCTCATGGAAAAACACCTCACCCTTCAAAGAAGTGAAACTTAAAGGACTGAAGGCAGATCACCCATGAGGCAAGAAAGTGATGACATATCTAGTGTATTTGTACCTTCTATGAAAATATGGATAGAAATAGTTTCGGGCAACATTCCTAAAAGCATTCAATCAGAAGTAGATCCCAAAAGAGGCCAACGTACCTCTTAAATTAGCAGCATTTGGGATTACATTGAATCAGTTAGTCAAGAAGGTCCAGTCATATTTTATGTGATATAAAAAGTCTAATATTTGCCAGAAGTTCAAATAAGTAAACTTAGATAATAGACTAGGCCTAAAATATTCAACTTTCTTTCTTTCTTTCTTTCTTTCTTTCTTTCTTTCTTTCTTTCTTTCTTTCTTTCTTTCTTTCTTCTTTCTTTCTTTTTTTTTGAGATAGGATCTTGCCATAGAGTTCAGCTGGCCTTGAACTCACAGCAATCCTCCTGCTTCAGCCTACTGAATTCTGGGTTGCACCACTACACCAGGGTTGAGATTCACTTTTAAAAGATAAA
>RJWM01021917.1:0-34510 GCA_004363535.1 Dasyprocta punctata
GGAGGGGGGTTCAGTCTGTGGCTGGTTAGCTCCATGGCAGAAACCATGAGGTGGAAGTCCATGGCGGAAGATAGCTGCTCATCCCATGGCCTCGGAGAAAGCAGAGAATGGAGGAGTCAGGGACAAACTGCAGCCTTCCAGGCTACACCCCGAGTACCCCACCTCCACCCAGGCCCCACCTCCTGACAGTAGCGTTAGCTATAAACTTAGCAATAGATGCATCTACTCATAAGTACAGTGTGCCCATGACCCCATGGTCTCTTGAAAGCCCCACTTCTGAACACGTGAGACTTTCGAGGGGGATTCTAGATCTAAATCCTAACAGCTTGTGTGCAAACTGGCCCTACCTTGTCTGTCTGCATCCTTGGGAGATTCTCTTCTTCCCCTGGACATGGTCTCCTCCAGTGCAGAGGGGAGGCCTGGATAGGGTCCAGGGAAGCAGCCAGAGTGGCAGGAAGGTAACTGGGCCCCCAAGGTCCAGGCAGCTTCAGATTCTTACGCCCAGCCTGTGGACCCTTCCATCTGCTCTTTCTTTGGGACCAGAAAATTATTTGTGCCTCAGTTTCCCTTTCTGACTGGCATATTTGCCAGAATAAAGATGAACCTGTCGACCAATGGATGAGAATAGAGATGCTGGGGAGTGGCGTGGATGGCAAAAATAGAGTGAGGGGAGACCCACATGTAGAATGAAGGCTCCTCTAGGCAGGGCTGCCAACAGAGCCCAGCTCCCTTCCCCAGCCTTTTCCTGGTGCTCAGAAGGAGAACACAGCCCATAGCAGGTCAGCTGAAGGAGCCTAGGTGACTGAGGAGCCCTCTAACTGGACCAGGTCTGGAGGACTCAGTGGAGGAAGGAGAATGGGTCTGCAGAGCAGAGCAGGATTCATGAGGCAAGAGCAGTGGACTCCACAGCCTCCCAGCTCCGCAAAGCTCCCGCTTCTGCGTGCCAAGGTCACCTCGCCTGCCCTGGAGCTGTGGGGATGATCGAGAAGGGAAGGAAGGAAGGAAGGAGGAAAGCATGGCTGAGGTTGAACTTAGACCCCAGCACCGAACCAGCAGAGGGACTTGGGAAATTTGCTTAACTTCTATGAGCTTTGGCCTCCTCCATTCCACTGGTTTTATTGAAAAGAAAAGAGATGTTTGGCTATTGAGTGCATGGTAGAAAAATTATGAAATCCTTTTGAACCCCAAAAGGGATGGTGACCCTGGGACCCTCCAGGCTCCGAAACCCCCATTTCAGCAGCCCCTCTTCACCGCTTCCCTTCCCCACAGGCCCTCTCTCCAGCCCCCGCGACCATGGGTGTCACTCCAACACCGCTGGAGGACACGGCCTCACGCCTCGAATTCTGCAAGTGGCCATGTGAGTGCCCCCCGTCACCGCCCCGCTGCCCGCTGGGGGTCAGTCTGGTCACAGATGGCTGTGAATGCTGTAAGATATGTGCCCAGCAGCTGGGAGACAACTGCACAGAGGCTGCCATCTGCGACCCCCACCGGGGCCTCTACTGCGACTACAGCAGGGACCGCCCGAGGTACGCAATAGGAGTGTGTGCACGTAAGTGAGCGCCTCTACCTTCTGACCAGCCCCGTGCCCAGCTCTGCGCAGGCGCCCTCCCTACCACCCGCTTAGCCTCTCCCCTGACCAGGCCTAGGGGTGATAGGAGGTGCAGGCTGGGCCTTCCTAGGGAGGGAGTGATGCCTGCATTCTTCCTCTGGCTCTAGGACCTCACTCTTTGCTCCTTTCTTGGTCCTGGAGACATAATTCCCTGGGGAAGGAGGTTCCACCTGGAAAGCTCTAAATCTGGCTTCCATCTTTTAGCAGGTCGGCCCTCTGATGGATGCCCACGGCCTCCCAGTCGACACTGGGTCACTACAGAGCTCCAAATATTTTAGGAATATTGTCAGTGTAAATATTTTAAATCTAGTAACCTTGAAATAATGCAAACCAGCAGCGTGCAACTATCCCTTTCTATTAATCATGTTGTTTTAGTTACTAAAGTCATTTTTTCAAAATTTTTTAGTCCTTTGTACAGTTAGCACTATTTTATACATATCTTTTGCTATATATTAATTGGCTTGATATATCAATTTTGTTCAATCTATTAGTACCTCTCTTATTTTCCAAATGTCATCATCATAATTTTTGGTTTTGCAATTGTCCGTATTTATAATATTATGATTATGTGAATATTGGTCACTGCAGTATAAAGTAGTGTATTTGTTTCGATTTCTTTTTTTAATGATATCTTCTGTTTTTCCTGGAGATTATAATTGGCTTTCTTTTTCTTTGCTCTTTATCTTCACAGTATCTTTGTGTTTGGAGGGAGGGATGCTTTTTGTTTTTCAAGTACTTCATCCTGAGCATTCTGTCCTTTTCGATTATCAGAGACCTCCTTTTTTGGGACCCTCTGACCTCCTGCTTCTATCCGAACACATACTTTTTTAGTTCAAATCATCTAAGCATTACCTAAATTATTCAACGCAGCATAATAAAGACAGATAAGAAGACATCATGATACAGCAGCTAAACTCCTGAGAAGTTTTGCAAAGTCTCATATGAAGCATTGCCTTCTTCCCTAGTGCTGATCAAGAATTCCCCCTAAATGTGACTTCATATGCACTCTATTACGTATTCACACAGTACAGTCTTTTATCCTCAGCTAACACATATTTCCTGAAGTAGGTTGCTGATGAGGGTTCTGAGAGTAATTCCAAGTCAGAACATCATGGCTAATTTACAGCACTCTCTTCTCTTTTATCATTGGTTCATCTTTCAACTTTCATATCAAGTGTCTTTGACTTCACATGTATTCACCCTGCTTCACCCATCCTCCTAATTTTTCTTTGTTTTACTTAGACTAATTATTAGTTAGATGATTATTACAAAATAATGTGTCAAAGACAATTTGCACATTACCTGCACAAAACCGTCTGATGTGCTGATTAAAAAGTCTCTCCTAAGTCCTGGACCAGAATTTCTGCAGTGTCCTCCGGAAGCAGAGATGGGAATCTATACCTTTAGTGAGGTTCCCAAGTGAATCTCATGCACGCTGCCATTCTAGACCAACTGCTAATACCCCATTTCTCATAGCCCAAGTAGGATGATCTGGCCCAACCTCACTCCCAGTGCTAGGACCCACCTTCAGGCATAAGGCAGCATCTCATAAATCCTTTCACATTTGAAAAGTGTTCTTCAAGGTCATTTGAATGATAATTCAGTTCACTGAGATTATGCTAATCTCTAAATCTGTACAAGATCGCATCACATGCTAGGCATTGTTCTCTTATGGAGCCAGAGACTGACGCTCTTGCTTGCCATCTCCACCAGAGGCCTGGAAAACTACCTTCCCATGCTCTCATCTTGTGTGTTTGCAACTCAGGTTTTGCCTCCACCCACTATAGCTTCTTAACTGTTCACCCACTGTGAGCCTCTGTTTCTTCACATTTACTCAGAAAAACACACAAACAGTGCGGTCTCAAGAAGCTCACATGTGAGCTCATATGTGGTCTCATATGTGCCGACGGCTCCCTGATCATAGAGTTTGTAGTGGACTAACGCTAAGCAGGTGTTACAAACTTGAGGCTCAAAGTGTTCGTGTCCACTCACTGCCAAGCTCCAAAAGAAGTGATTGTGAGGCCTTCTCATTTCAAACTGATTTGGACACTAAACTTTTTTGTCCAGGTACATTCTTACTCACTTTGACACACGCCCACACACACACCAGATGCGTACTGTACATGTGTGCTCACACATGCACACACAACTCAACTGAGCTCTACTGAAACTTTTCCTAAAAATGCTGATGCAGCATCAGAGTTTGTGAGACCCTAGTGCAAGAAATAAGAGAGGTCAGGGTCTGAAAGTATAGGTAAGGAGACACCTCTGAACCAGAGATCAAAGAGGAAGAATAGTCCCTAACAGACAACCTTTCTGTCAATGTTTATTCAGCTAACAGACAGTCTCCGGGACAAGCTAAATCTGTCCTTGAAAATTTGCGTGTAATTAAGCCAGGATAAAGCAGGCAATAAGGATGAGAAATTGCAACTCTGGTACCTGTAACTCAGATCACGTGGAAGGAGTGGCGGCAGGCTGGCGCTCACAAGCTCAGGCTATCAGACTGCACCTTCTTGGGGCCCAGCCGCCGTGGCCAAGAACAGTGGGTTTGCTCCTGACCCGCCCTCACGATTTCCAAGAGAATCCACAAATCAGACCTATGCATGATTTGTAAATGTTGGCAGTAAATTTGAAACAGGTTTTAAAAAACACTCTGTGGGCCAAACTAAATACATCCGAATGGCAGAGAGCAAATTCTCAGTCGGGCTGCTTGGCTATTTCTGCAGCACAGATCCTACATTTAATGCAGGCGGGTCAGGTCTGAGGGCAGAGTGGTTTGGCTAAAGGATGGTGTCATGGACAGGCGCACAGACTCGGGTTTGAAATCCTGGCTCTGTGACTGGCTCACTACGTGACTGTGCCCACGTCCCTCACCGAGGTTGCTCACCCCACCCTCATGTGACCCTGAGCGATAAACAGGGGAATATAGCTAAACAACAGGACAGAGAAACGTGCTCAGTGCTCGGGGTGAGGGTTTGCTTTGTTTTAACTTCCATTGCAAAAGTCATCTCAGCCCTCTCCATGATCAGCCTCAGAAGTGGCACAAATCCAGTTCCAGGCCCAGTCCCCGCAGTCTGACATCAGGGCCTGGTAAACCCAGGCAGGGTCTTCCAGGCAGTCTGAGTTGGAATCCCTGCATCATGGCCAACCAGTATAAGGAATTAAGGCAAGCTACTCAACCATTTAAGCCTCAGTTTCCTCATCAAGGACAGTGTGACAATAGTCCATCTTGCCTAGGTTGTTAGGATGCCAAATGCCTTTACATAGTAAGTACTCAATAAAGATTTGGCCTCCCCCAGTCCACACACATCAGTCCATCCATCTATCTGCCCACAGAGTTATTCCCATAGAGAACATAGATGAATGCCAAGTCCAGGATAGGGTTACAGCAGGACCTTCCTGCTGCCCTGTCCCACTGGGTGTCCACTGGTGTGGGTAAAGGGAGTGCAGGCCCCAGGGAATGGCAAGGCGGCGCAGCTTCCTGGAAGCCCCCCAGTGAGAGGAAAGCTAGCACACCTGCACGTGCAAGGCAGGTGGGCAGGAAGTGGCTGCTTCACTGCCTCACCACGAACTGGTCCTTTGTTTACACAGGAAAAAAGTCAAAGAGAGGAACACTGAGCCTGCCGATGGGGCCATCCACGGCCATCACATACCTTATTGCCCTCTGGCCTGTGCAGGGCAGACTTTCCACAGCCAGGAGCAACCCCCTCCAAACCCGTGCCCCTACCCAAGGCATCAAGAATAACATGGCACCTCCTAGACACAGTGGTTCTCAGCCTCGATTACAAACTGGGTTCATCTGGGGAGATACCACCTCAGTATTTGAAAAATGCTGAGGCTGAGAATAGAAGACACCCTCATATTCTAGAGCATGGCCAGAGCATCAGTGCATTCACAGGCTCCTCAGCTGATTCTACTGAGGATCCTGAGTCACCGAGTCCAGGCTCCCAACACCACTTCCCTCCTATCTCCTCATGCTGGGCCAGAGCCAAGGCTTTGCCCACCCCCTCCTGGGGCATCCACCAGCACACAGTCATGCACATGCGCACACACCAACTCACACAGCTTCCTCAAGTAAGAGGATGTGGTCAGGGATGATTCTGAACACACCACAGTGTGATTCACTCCTGCTTCCTCCCCCTCGACGTGCTCGTTCTTTCTTTCCTTTTGCTCTCACACGCCCTCCTCATCTGATGCCTAATGGGAAGAAAAGGAGCTGCGGAGTCAGATCCCCTGGGCTGGAGTCCCAGCTCTGTCCTTCACCAGCATCACAACCTTGAGCAAATGAGTCGCTTAACCCCTCAGGTCTTTCCTGTCTGCCAGATGAAGACAATAAAACCCTCCTGGTGAAATCACCGGGGCACCTGTGAGAGTGCATGGGCCAGGTGGTGCCCGGCATAAGGCCAGATGGTCAGTAAGCACTGGGACCTGCCTTCCTGCACCTCCTGCCTGGGTGGACCCCTCCAGGAGACACAATAGACGCAGCAAGGTGCACACACACTGACCCTCTGCTGCCCACTGTGGTCACATTGGCCGCTTGACTTCACCTTGCTGAGCTTCAGTTTTGCACATGAAGATGGTAACACATTTCCATCTAGAATGAGACAAGGAAAGCCATGAGAATGATGCAGAAGAGTCTCCGAGAGGCACTGGGGACAACCTGCACTCCTGACAGATTTTAGGATAAAAGTTAGGAGTCACCTTTCTGGGAAAACCCAGGGGACAGGACAGTGGGCACCGGCCGGAGTGCACCTTGCTGCCCAGGAGCCCCGTGCCTCCAGATGCTGACCTTAAGGTATCACACGCACCAGGAGCTGGATGCAACCCAAGTAACCCCCCAAGCCTTCCCTGAGACTCCATGCTTGCATGGCCACTCCCGCACAGCCACTCAGAGAATGTTAAGCAGCCGTCTCACAGCTAATGATGGACTGTTTTGTCTGCCTAACCCAAACCCTGCTCCTCTGTGACAGGGCATGGCTCCCCTTCTGCAGATCCAGGAGTCCTTCGCCTTTGCACACTCCATTCCACTAGCAGCTGTCTTCCCAAATGCACCCAAAAACCAAGCTCTCTGTGTCAGGAGCTGATCAGGCTCCAGATCTTAGAGATGAGCTTACGGAAATGGATTAAATAAAGAAAATGCAAATATGGTTGGTGGGGAGTCCAGGAGGGTCAGAACTCTCTTGGAGCTAAGATAAAAACTTCTCTAGTCAGCAAGTATTTATTGGATTTCAGACAAGTAACGGGGTGGGGGCATGAGAGAAAGTGAAGGGAAAAGTTGGGGTAAAGGTGGGAAGCTGAGCAGGACCTTGAGAAGTCAAAACAAAGAGATTCTTTAGACAGTGAATCTTGCCAGTTAGGAAGGCTGTCTTATCTCGAAGGTTGGCCGTTTGTCAGTTTATTGATCTGGCATAGGAAATGAGAGCCCGACCTCAGCTGCCTCAGCTGTGGTGTTATCCTGTCTTTGGAACACTGTGGTCGGCAAGTTCACCCTTCCATAGCCGGGTCCCCGACATCTCCACTCATGGCTATGGGTCCCTCCCTGCTCCCAGCTGTCACCAGCTGAGATACTGTGGTGGCCTCCAGATGCCGCCCTTGGCTCCTCTCCCGTCTATCCTCTAGAGCACCAAGAGTATTCTTATGAAGCACAGTTTTGTCACTCTTTCAAACTATTACTTACTGAGCACCTGCTTTGTGCCAGCTAAGATTCTAGGCTTTGCACCTTCCCGTTAGCCTAGAGAAAGCCATGCCTGCTTCGCCTCTTTCTTCTCCCTTCCCTCCCTTGCCCCTCCCTCCACCTGGACCTTCACACCTGTGATTGGTGCCCTCCCCCAGCACCTGGCCGACTTACTTCCTCTTTCCTGGTCTTTGGGGAAGGGAGCATCCTCATGTCAACAAGACCTCCGTCTTCTGCCTCCCATTCCCAGCTATACTGCCCTGCTCCACTTTCCCTGGACATGTATTACCAGTGACTGACACCACCGACACTCTGTGACATCTCCTTGGATGTTTTCCCTGTGCCACCCCCACCACAATGCGTGCTCTCCAAGGGTGGAGCTGCTGCGTCCCCAGCACTGGCGTACTAGATCACTAAGCCCTGCGAGAAGGTCAGACGGGTTTTGGTGTTCTGGTTGGTTTATGTGTCTGCCCCCTTGAAATGTGAAGCCTCTGGGCAGGCGTGTGTCAGGACCAAGATCTGTGTTGAGGACACTCCAGGGAGCAAGCTTCCTGGGTCCCTGTCCTGGGTGTTCTTCTTCTTCAGCTGCCTGACCGAATGCTGGGTACTGCCTGTGTTTGCAGAGGTGGTCGGCGTGGGTTGCGTCTTGAATGGAGTGCGCTACAGCAATGGAGAGTCTTTCCAGCCCAGCTGCAGGTACAACTGCACGTGCATTGGTGGCGCAGTGGGATGCACGCCGCTGTGCCTCCGCGCACGCCCTCCGCGTCTCTGGTGCCACCAGCCCCGACGTGTAAGAGTGCCAGGCCAGTGCTGTGAGCAGTGGGTGTGTGAAGATGATGCCTGGAGACCTCGACAAACCGTGCTGGGTGACACCACAGCCCTGGGTAGGTGCAGGCACAGAATCTGGGCAGTACGGAATGCTGGGAACTATGGCTTGGACCCTAAGACCCAGTACCCAGTCCATGGTTCACTAGGTGGGTGGGCTTGGAGAAGTCACACCTCCCTGGATGCCCGTTTCCCATCTGTAAGATGGAAATTTCCCCATCTTTTGTCTGTCTTATAAGATCCTCCCAGAATAAAAAGAGGAAGTACTTTGTAAAGAACAAAGGCTACAATCACACTCTATTATTATCCATTACAGAATTTTGGGGTGGAATGGAGGTAGGTAGGTATATGGGCACCTAGAGAGGGAGGCGTGAGCCGCAGAAGCAATGTAGGGAGGGAGACGATGGCGTAACGTAGGTTCCCCTGACTGTGGGGGATAGGTGGGCAGGTGAGGTTTCAGCCAGGTCATCCAATTTATAGGAAGCCCCGGAAAGGAAAGACAAAGGATGATTTGTTTGTTTCTTCACTCCCTGCTGGAACCTAGCCCAGTGCAGGACACTTAGTAGGTACCTAACTAATGTTCGTCATTTGGCCAAGTGTATTGATGGATGAATAAATAGATGGATGGGCAGATGTATAGAAGGATCGGTGGGTGGATGTATTGAAAGTTAAGTGGACGGATGGTTAGGTGGATGGTAGATGGATAATTGGATGGGTGAATGGATGGATGGCCAGATAACAGATGAAAGATGCATAGATGGATGAATGGATGGATGAATGAATGGATAAATGGATGGGCTAATGAGGGCCTGAGCCAGGGCAGTGGGAGTAGAGATGGTGATAAAGGAAGAGATGCAGGAGACATGCTTGAGTAGGACTGCAGGTGTTGGTATCCATCCCGTGCACAGGACAAAATAGAAGCAGGAGAGGGGATGCCTCCTGGGGTACATGGTTCCCAAGGAGGAAAAGCAAGAGGAACCTGCTAAAGAGATCTACGTGGGGGGACACAGGTTGAGCTTGAGGCCTGGTGCACATGGAGAAGCATCCAGTGATGTAGGGGGAGAGCTCCGTGGTCACCCTCTTGCAGCTGCTGATGGTGGGTCAGAGTGGCCCAGGAATAATATAGTGAGAAAGGACCTGAGGTAGAGGTCAGGGTGGGGCTAGCCTTCTAGGGGTTCTCAGGTGAACAAGAGATAAAGGGGAGACAGGAGGAAGGTCAAGAAAAACAGGGAAGAGCTGGGCATGGTGGCGCACGCTTTTAATCCCAGCACTCGGGAGGCTGAGGCAGGAGGATCCTTGTGAGTTTGAGATTGGCCTGGGCTACAAAGTGAGTTCAAAGCCAGCCTGAACTGCATAGTAAGACCCTGTCTCAAAAAATAGGGCTGGGGATTTAGCTCAGTGGCCTAAGCACCTGCCTGGCAGGCACAAGGTTGTGAGTTCAATTCCCAGTACCAAAAAAAAGAAGAAAAAGAAAAGAAAAACGGAATCGCTGATGCCTTGGAAGGCAAGAACAGGGACAGTGCTAGAGGAAAGTGCTTGTCAGGCAAGTAGGCGTGAAGTAGCCAAAAAAAAAAAAAAGGAAATAGCACGGAGTTTGGGAGTTCAATATGTATTGCTAATTTTAAGAACCATTTCAAGTGCATGAGATCACTCAGGGACTGTGTAGAGCTGAGTTTTTCAAGCTTGGCACTGGTAGCACTCAAGGCCTGAGACTCTTGGTGGCGGCAGCTGGGTGTACCCTGCAGGACAGTAGCAGCACCCTGGCCTCCACCCTCTGCACGCAAGCAGTAGCCCACCCCAAGGTGCAATGGTCCCCAGGATGTGGCCATCCTAAATACCTCCAGACACTGGCAAATGTGCCTGGGAACAGAAGTCCCCTGGGGGAGAAGCATTCCCTGTGGATGGGGAGAGGCGGCAGGGCAGCTGTCGCGCATCACGGTGCCCTCAGCAGGGCCACATGAGGGTCACCGGGTGGTGGAGGGGGAGGCAGAGGCTGTCTGCGCATTTGGTGTGGCCCAGTGACCCCATTCTGACCCAGCATGAGCAGAGCCCCTGCAGCGCTGTGGCTTCCAAGGCGACCCAGAAAACAAAGCCTTTCATCCTCCAGACAAATCCCTCTCCGAGCCTGGGCCTCGGCCTCCTGGATGCTGCAGCCGAGCTCCGTCCTGCCCCGCCTCCCCGGGCCGGGTGCTTCCGAGTTCTGTCTGCCGAGGTGCTCCCTCTCTCGCTACTCACCCCTGCCTGTGTTCACGGGGTACCCCGGGCTCCGCTGTGCTCCTGGGCTAAAGACCGGACAGACTTCCCTTCTCTGTCTCCCCTGAGCCTACTGAGCGCCTTCTTCTCTCCTGTTCTCTTTCCTCTCCTATTCTTTCCCCTGTTCTCTTTCTCGCCCTTCCCTCCTCTCCTCTCTTTCCCCTGCCCGTCCATCTCTTTCCATCCCTTCCCTGTCCACCCGGTGCTTTCTCTTTCTCTCCCGTGTCCTGTGCCTGTGGCCAGATGGAGTTTTCTCCTGTGCGTCCACCCCCTCTTGCTGCAGGCAGTCCTCTGTCTTGCCAGCCCTCACCTGCCCCTGTCTGTCTCTAGTTCAGTAGCATCCACTCCTTGGACAGCAACTGAATGGCTGGTTTCAGATGCTGGGCATGCAGGCATCCACAGGACAGCCTGAGAGTAACCCTCCAGCTCTCATGGCCTCGGGGCTCTTGAGGGGCCAGGGACACTGTGTTTTGCACCCCAGCCCTGGAGGACCATGTGTGGCCAATCCCTTGACAGAGAAAGGGCCCGGGTCACAGAGGTGTGTGTGTGAGCTCCCCAAGTTACACAGCTCGGAAGCAGCCATGATGAGAGTTAGACTCTGAAGCCTGGAGTCCTCTGGTCTGCCACCTCCTCGGGATCACCCCAATGAAGTGTTAGGTGCTAGAATGTGGGTCCTCACCTTTGAACTCCCCCAGATCAACTTCGTCTCTGCAGGGCCAGAGACAGCATCTCTCTAACCTCTCATTCGCAGCCCCTGCTTTGGTACAGAAACCATCCAAGTGCAGACCCTGCGGCCCCACCAACCCTGGGCAGATGCTATGCTTTAAGCTGCTGACCGAGGCCCAGTGTGAGGCATCCAAGATCACACAGCTTGGGGTGCAGGAGAGCAGGATTTGAATTTGGGTTCACCTGTCTCTGAAGACGAGTTTCCTTCCATGTGTTGTGCTTCCTCTTTTGATCAGAAAAATATAGGGACCTTAGAATGTGTCCCTCTGTCCCTGTGTATCTATGTTGGTTAGAAGCCAATTTCTTCTCTAGTGGGAAAGAACAGCGCAGTTTTTATCATTCTATCTCTGTCTCTGGCTGCTGTCTCTCTCTGAGTTTAGCAGACCCCCGGCCTCCGTCCTCTGGTGATGGTTAGGGTCGTGGGCGGGTGGCGGCTGGAGACTCACGGGAACTCTGCTGTCTTTGTCCAGCAGCTGTAAGTGACATGGAGCCCTGGCACGGAAACTGTTTACCCTACACCAGCCCTTGGAGCCCCTGCTCTACTAGCTGTGGCCTGGGCATCTCCACTCGGATCTCCAATGCCAACGCCCAGTGCTGGCCAGAGCAGGAAAGCCGCCTGTGCAACCTGCGGCCGTGCGACGTGGACATCCGCCCGCACATCAAGGTGGGTCCCGCGTGGGCAGAGGCAGGTACCTGGGGCCTCACAAGCAGACAAGCTGGCCTTGAGGCTAACTCCTGAACTTCCATGGGGAGCCACATGTGAAATGGGAAAATCAAGTCACCTGGGATTCTCAGTGTAATTCAGTCATTGGGCTGGTGCACTGGGGATTTCACTCAAGGAAAGGCTTTGGGGTCACCATCCTATTAGAGTCAAGGCCACTCCAGGGAGAGCTCAGGGACCCTCCAAACTGCTCTTCTGTAATGATTCTGAGGGACCTCCCCTGACTTCTACTCTCCCAACCAAGCCATCCACACCCTTTGGCCCCAGAACTTAGGACAGCCACTTGGGGTATCTTGAAGAACACCAAAGTGGGCTTCTTCCAGGCAGAGTCAGGTGCCCACTGCCATCATGGGCACCTGACTGGACAATCTTCTCGCACAGCCACCACATCTGTATGCATCTCTAAAGTCTCTTCCAGCTTCAGGAGTCTTAGATCATGGACATAACATTAGGGACACACAGGATCCCAGAGGTTGCATCCAGTGCTCAGTCAGCCCTGGGTCTTATTGCTTTACTTTACTCAGTGCTCCTCGCTCATGTCTTAGCAGGGAGTCACATGAAAAAACAAAGCAAAACTAAGCAAAACTCGGTTCTGGTTCCATTTTCAGAGCCCAGGTGGTTTCTTGGGGGTGCTGTGGGGAGAGTTCCCCAGCAGACAAACAGCCTGGCTTTCTGCTGTCCTTTGCAAATATCCAGCCTTGCTTCTTGTCTTGGGAACAACTTCCTTGGTCAGGCTTTTTTGGTCCTCTGGAAGAATCCCTCCCATTTCTCCTTCTTTTTCTTCTTCTCTTTGCTTTCTCTTTCTTCCTCTCTATTTCCCGCATTGTGCTGGCCTTTGTATGCTCAGTGCTTCATACCCAGCAGGTCTGCACTGGGAGCATGAATGGAAAGGAACCAGCAGCTAAGGAAATGCCAGCACCCAATTTTGTTCCCATGATTGTGTCCTAACTAGGTTTTATGAATATATAAGCTTCATGCTTGGTTCTGCGCTACCCCAGCTCTGCTGTTTCTGGTACAGACGCAGCTCCAAGAACCATTAATTCAATGCATTTAGTAAGTGCCTACTACGCACTAGGCATGATGTTATAAGGGATGATTAAAATATATGGTGCTTGTTTAAATTTTTAAAAACATTGCAGTCAAATAACATTGCCATTAACCCCTCTCAAAGCTCCCCCTTGCTTCAGACACACCTACACCATCATTCCTTCCACTTTCTGAAGTAGCTCTGGAAGTTCTGTTTCATGGATGTTTGTTAAAAAGCATGGAGATGCTGCTGCCCAGGGCCATCCAGGGAAAAGACGGGCTCACACACAGTGATGATGTGAACTCGGCCATTTTATTCACTGCGTCTGGCACCTTGCAACTTCTAGCTCTGCCTCAAAGTCAAAACGACACAAATGTAAATGTTTTGAATCAATTCAACAGCAAGACAGGTACAGCAGGACAACTAAAGGCACTTACTACAGAGGATGTGGAGAACTGCTTCAGAAAATAGAAAGGATGGTGGGACAAGTGTGTTGTAAGCTAGGGGGAGTACTCTGATAAGAATTAATGGCAATGTGTCTTTTATTATAAAATGCTTTTCAAAAATTTAAATAGTCACTGTCTTTTTCAGTCACATCTCATATACGATAGAGATTCAGAAAGAGCCCCAAGGGGTCCACAGCCCCCTGGGAGGATGGAGTCACCGTTTGATGATGTCAGTGCAGTTGAACAGGCTGCATGGTCAGTGTGCAAAACAAACTGGGGAGGCAGAGGCTAGGAGCTCGGGTAAAGCCTGCCCCTACCTGTGCCTTCCTGTGCCAGCTCTGCCACTGGCTAGCTGGGGAGTCAGTTGGTTGAAAGAGCTACCAAGGTTCCCCTTGTTGGCGAAACTGTGACAAATGGGCATAAGCCAGTCAGAAATTCAGGAGAAGAGGGCGATTGCAGGCTGTGAGATCCAACCTCAACAAAGCCATTGCTTCATGATCCTCATGTTACCCCTGTCTAATACGATTGGGTCTTGCTGTTAACCGTTAAAGTTCTTCCTTGCTCAAAGATGCTATAAATCTAGGAATAAGGCTAAGTGCACAGTGAGTGAGAAGGGTTGGGGAGAAGACGATGGTTGCTTCTTTGACCGTCCTGAGAGCTCCTTTCACTCCCTGCAGGAAGGAAAGACATGTCTGGCTGTGTTCCATCCAGAGGGGCCCATGAACTTCACTCTTGCAGGCTGTGTCAGCACCCACTCCTACCGACCCAAGTACTGTGGAATCTGCGTGGACAACAGATGCTGCATCCCCTACAAGTCCAAGACCATCGATGTCTCCTTCCAGTGTCCAGAGGGGCCTGGCTTTTCCCGCAAGGTCCTGTGGATTAATGCTTGCTTCTGCAACCTGACCTGTAGGAATCCTAATGATATCTTTGCTGACTTGGAACCCTACCCTGACATCTCAGAAATCGCCAACTAGTCAGGCACAAATCATGAGGTTTGGGATCAGCTAAATGCTTGTAAAGCAGCCAGCACTCCAAGGCCAATGATGTCACCATTGAGCCTTCCTTTGATTAGTTCTTACTCACTTTTAAAAACTCTAACTGGACCTTCAGCCTCCTTTCCTGTTTTCCATCACTTAGTTGACCCATGTTGGTGCTGCTCAGGCCCAAACAATGAGTCCCCTCTTGGGTAGCATTGTGTATCACACCAAAGAAAATACCTGTTTCTAGCTGTTCTGGACAAGACTCCAGCCTGATTGAGCCTGGCTTGCACAGGTCCTAAGGAATGGAACCAGCTAGATACACAGTATCACAGATTCTCTCTTTAGTGGCCAACTCAGAGGAGCCCTTAGGTCCATATAGAATGGTGGAGGGGACCGGGGACAATGGAAGCTATTATTTGGACCCTGTCACGTAGTACTCTGATGGCCATTTCTGTCTATAGTGCATCAAAAGAAGTTCTTGTTTCAAAGATTTGTGCACCAAAGCATCACCAAACATTTGTCAAGTGAGGTGAATTGTTGTTTGGTTTTGATGCTTAGTGAAGTTATGTTTGTCAACCTGAACATTGCTGAGGCTCAATTTCTCTTCACTGCTCCCCTGAGAAGGGTTCAAATTGAGTTCATCTCAATCAGATATGTGGTTTGAGAAATTTCACTTTTGTCAATGGAGAAAGCCCCCAGTCAATACTCTAGGGTCACAGCAAGGTCAACCAGTTTCAGAAGCAAAATGCTGGCATTTCTTTGTGAGTTGGCCAGGATCTTCTTTGTATGCTGACCCTCTCTCTGCCCAGAGCACTTGGACATTGGTGGAACCCCAGGGATGACTTTTCGTACCTGAGAGTGGTGTCCTGGCAGATTTTTCTACTCTATAATCCTTGATAGAGTCCTCTGAAGTTCGAAGCAGACCCATCAAGCCAGGTATGGGTCAAACAAAGAATCAGGCCCACATTTTACTAGTCTGAGGTGGCCTCTAGGGAGGGAGGTTGTGAAACCATAAAGTCCCTCAGCCCAGGACACATCTCTTTATGATGCAGTAAACTACTTCATAGATCTTGGGTTTGTGGATCAAAACAATTCAGTTTTCTGGGCTGAAGACAGAAGCTGACCAGTTGCTTAGATAGGAAAATACATTTAATAGGGGTTAAAGCCAAAAAAGAATTGAAACTAAAAAAAAAGAGAGAGAAGGTTGTTATAAATGGAAATGAAACTCTTATTTATTTCATTACTAGAATATGTTACTATCATATTCTGTGATTCAGTATCTTCTCTATGCTAGACACGTTTCCTGCACTCTCTGTGTACTTGCTTGTTGAATCTCGACAATGTTGAGAAGTTCTCATTATTATTTCTAGTCTTACAAATGTGAAATGGAAGTTCAGAAAGGCAAGAGAAACTTGACCAGAGTCCCCATCTGGTAAATGAGGGAACTGGAATTCAAGTTCGAGTTGGACTGACATCATAGTCCATACTTTTCTGTTACTGGATCTTTCTAATGTGTTATAATAGTCAAACAGTGAAATGAGCAACTTGATGTTCTATTTTTTTTTCTTTTACTATGGCTTTTTTAGCTTTTTTCCCCAAAGAAATGTCTGATTTTCTGATAATTTAGGCACTTAAGGATCCCCTCAAAAGTAGGATAGACAGAAATCTATGCCTTCTTTAAGATCAATCATCCTCTTCTTCAAATAAGAACCAGCTTACGTCATGCATTTATAAGTGATTCTGTTTACCCAACACTGCACACTGGGCTGATGTGCAGTTATTCGTGAAGGAATTACACACAGCTCGCAGAGGGTTTCTTCAACAGGAAAAAGGATTGGTGATTTGCCCTCCTTACTGTGACCTCCCAAAGGCCTGGCACAGTGCAGGCATACAGTGGTGCTCAATATGTATTTGATGAATAAAATAAGTTGTGTATGTGTTTCTACTTTTATTTAGAAGCTCTCTTCTTGCAGTTGTGTAAAGATCTAATTTTATCAGTGAAAATCTTATATTAAACACCATGGGAGCAACAGTATTTTTTAAAATGTATATTCATGTACATACAAAAATTCTCTTGTAAAGATAATTCACTCCATCAATCACGTCTGTTGTGAGTCATGTTGGATTTTCTTGGAATAGAAACACCTACCACCTACAAGGCTAGATAACAGCTAACCCCATGTGAGATTTAGGAGAAATCCAACAGTCAGATTCTAACTAAACTTAGGTTCCAATTGGGAAACTGAGCATGGCTTCCGAGATCCTAGGAAACCCGGTTGGAGGAGTCAGGGGTTATCTTGGAATAGGGGGATGGGATTGCCAATGTCACTCAGTTGCTGTTGGTTTTGAGAAATGGATCTGGCCCATGCAGATCCAAAGAGAACATCTTTGGTCAATGAGTTGAAGTCACATGGAAGGATACTTCTTCAAATAAGCTCTTTCTATTAAAATTATGCCACAATGATATGTGCCCCAATAGAAGAAACATTAAGAATAATTGCACTGGACCTCATTTCCATTTATTGAGTCTTTTGCTGGTGCCAACCACTACACTGTTTTACATTATTCCATCATTTATCGTAGCAATGTTGACTACACATGTCTTTTGCATTTTATATATGGAAACTCTGATATTCAAAGGGGCTGAGAATTTGAGACTCAAACCCACGCTTAATTTAGTCTATCTTTCCGTTGAGGTGGCCCCCATGTAGAACCTGGATGACTCCTCCAAGACTGCCACTGACAAGGTTTCAAGAAGACCAAGGAGAAACCCTCTCTGGTCCCTTGGGACTCTGTTCTGAAATGAAAGAGAGGCTCACTATGGAGTGTAATCTTCAAGGGGGAAAAAGTTCATGTTTACACCTTCAGCGAATTTCCCTGGTGTGCTTAGCTGTGAGAGAGGGAGTCCTGAACTTACCCTATGACAAGGGTCTGGGAAGCCCTTGGCACATGCCAGGCCTGCTGCCGGGTGCTTTATGGCCTTATCTCATTTCATCTTCACGGTGACCCCGGGAGATGTGACGTTACTAACACTGCCCTCTGATATAAGATAGCTGTGTCTCATGGAGTTACACAATTTGCTTACAATCTTACCAGTCAGAGAACAGCAGACCAGAATGGCAAACTCACCTGAAGCCTGAGCCATCTTTCCTGGAACTAAACCTAGTCATTCTGCTCCTGAATCCCAGGAAGATTTTACAGGGAATGTTTCACCGACAATAGCTGAGACTTCAGTTTTGAAGGTGACTCAGAGAGTGACTAAAGGAAGTAGATTGTCTGTACTCTCACTGCTAATGATCCTGAGGGTACTGAAGGATTATGGAGAAGCAATGCCTCCTGGGGCCCTTATGATGAATGACCTCACTGCTTTTTAAGGACTTGTGATGCAAAGTGTCAATTATGATAGCCCAGCATTGATGGGAATCATGAATGGTAATAACTATTAAGTAGGTATCACCACACCTACATATGTGTGTGTATATGTATGTATATACCCATTCTCAATATGTGATTTAATATTTAAATATTCTTACTGCCATTTTTGTAAGTGACCAAATGATCCATATAAAGATATGCCTTAGAATTTCTCATCAGAGGGAAAATAACTCCTGGGCAATCTGTCGTGTTTTACAGTATTCCTCATTTTTCTCATGATTTCTGTAGCATAGAACATATTGCTCAATGTGAAGGATTCTTATTACTCAAACTCTTTGTTTACAGCTTTTCTCTTTAAAGCAATAAATCATCAGCAGTGTAAATTAGTGGATTAGGTGGATTTTCTTGTGCATTCAGTTGTGATAAGGCAATGACGGGGCATTGAACACATTCAATCAATGCTCTGAGGGTGGTAAATGGGTTTCTGATATTTTATGTAGATAAAAATAGTTTAATAGTTTGGAAATGAGCTCAGGAATATAAATTCTGGAATTCAGGAAAGACCAGAACAGCCAGTGTATCCAGGCCTAATGACACCTTCTCAATACAAGAGGCAATGTTTACCATTCACTCAGTCATTCATTTATTCAATGCTTTTCTAGTCTAGTGTACCTTGGGGTCAGGGACCATGATGCATAACTATGCATGGTGCACGCTAGGGCTGAAGAAGCAGGGGTGGGAGAATGGACAGACTCTCTGTCCCCAGCTGCCTGAGAAGCCAGGGAGCGCAGGGAAGTGAAAGGGGACAGCAGCACACAAGGGAAGAGGCCAGACAGGTGCTTCATCCTTATCTGCATTCCTCACTAAGTCACCTGAGCCTCAGTATCCTCAGCGTGAAATGCACAAAGTTATTGTATCTACCTCTTAGCAGGATGTACATTGCATACAAAATTTTAAAATAGAGTTTAAAACATAGAAAACACTATGTGTGTGTGTGTGTGTGTGTGTGTGTGTGTTACTAGCTGAGTCTGTCTCATCATAAACTTGGGGTAATCAACCAGGCTATAATAAGAATTAGCATCAATGTATATGTCTATACATTTAACTTATTTATCCTTTAGTAGATATAAAGTATCACCAATATTCTGTTGAATGCTTTTATTTTAATCATAGGCCACTTAGTCACTGTATTAGCCAACTTTCCCCTTGCTGGGACACAATGCCTAATGCATACAATTTAAAGGAGCAGAGGTTTAATTTGGTTCCTTGTTGAGGGGATTCAGTTCATGGCTATCTGACTCCAACGTAGAAACATCATGGTGGAAAGGCCCGGCAAAGGAAAGCTGCTCATTTCACAGCTAGGAAGCAGAGAGAGGAGATGCATCCGCCAGTGGCACCCACAGTGACATATCTCTTTCAATCAGGCCCTGTTTCTTGACAGCATATTCAGACATGAGCTCATCAATGCATCAATCCACTGATGAATTTAGCACTCTCACAATTCAATTACAGTGGGCCCTCGAGTTACAGCTGGCTGACATGTGAACAATTTGGGCTATGACCAGAATTTTAGTTTTAATTTATGATCGAAGTCTTGAGTCATAAATGACCCAAATGCCAGCTATCTGTGCTTCTAGATGGTCTCAGATGCAGATTTAACACCTAAAGTGTTCTGGAAGACACATTACAACGTCCTTTCCTGTATGGGGTTAATTGAGAAATCCTGGGCCCATGTCTCTGTCCTGTGCACAGGCTGATCTCAGTGTCCTTAAAGAGACATTGGCCCAGGATTTCTCAATCAACCTATATGAACATTTTTTTAAGTAACTTTTAGGGTTTATATTTAGAACCTCTCCTCAAAGTCTCATGTGTTCAGGGGTGGGTGCACAGGACATTGAGATGTGCCTGTGTACAGCACAGAAACTTTGAAGGCTGTGTAGAGGAGCCTGTGCCTTCAACTGGCACCTTGAGTTACAGCCAGCCCTTGGAAATGAATCAGGTTTGGAAGTAAAGGGTCCACTGTACCTTCCAAAAGCCCCACCTCTAAACACACGGGACTCTGAGGGAAGATTCTGCATACGTGTGTGTGTTTGTTTCATTCTATTACTTCCTTTACATCCCTACTTCTTTAAGGCAGAAGGAGCCTGCTACTCTTCTCTGTGTCTCCCACGCCCAGCCCAGCACGTTGCCCATGCTCGGCTGTGGGAGCAGAAGCAATGAATGACTCTTTGGATCCCTTCAGACCAGATCCCGCATCTCCTATTCCCGAAACACACGATGATATCACAATAAAAGTCAAGGGGAGACTTGATTCTCATAATGAGACCTGTCCTATGAACTCTTTCCAAGAATACTTCTATCCTGAAGAGTAAATTACTTTCAAAACTGGAAGTTGGATCATCGAATGATGTGGGTGCCTCTGATGAAGATAAATGTGTAGATTTTGAGGGGAATTTCCAAGGAGAGCAAGTGTTTGAAGTTTTGGGAAAATGGAATTTCAGGGAAATAGCCAGAGCATTTTATTATAAAGAGTATAGAGTACTTGCTGCATGCAACGGTACACAGGTGTCATCCCAGCTACTCAGGAAGCTGAGGCAAGAGGTTTTCTTAAACTGAGGAGTTTGAGGTCACCCCGGGCAATAAAGTAACACTCCTTCTCTTTAAAAAGGTGCATAACGAAGATGTCAGTATTTCTCATTGTCTCCTCTCATGAAACAAGAATGTAGAGACCTCCTTTGTTGCCAGAAATCCAACTTCTACCCGAGTCTGGTTTCTCTCTAAATGTAGAACGGAGTAAAAGAGACTTATAATGAGAAGAGAAAGCAGGCGTGCAAACCACATGCTGTCTTGAACATTCTATACAGAATGTCTCTGGATCTCCATGCTAAGCTCCTTTCTCTTGGCTTTTACACAATACCAACAATGTGAATTTATAAGCTCATTCCATAAGAAGGGAGAGGGAGCTGCAAGAAGCAGTGTTGTGGACAACAGTGAGAAAATCAATGTCGGTGACCAGTCAAGAAGGGGAAAAGATTAAAAACCAGATAAAAATCATCATCAAAGCATGCTGACTGTATCTGAGTAGATTGCTCAGTGGAGGAACAGACACACCCCAGGCCACTGAGACCTTGTGGGCATCCATGTCTTAGTCTGGGGACCTCACCAAGCTCTCTATTAGTGTTGGCAGGAGTCCCAAGTGTGCCCAGTGAAAGGGTCTAACAGGGAATGAGGGACATGATCCAAGATAGAAATGGCCGGCCACTCTGAAGGTATCACTTCTCCTCTTGCCTTCTGGGAAGGAGTGGGCCTTCAGGAAATGCTCTCAGAACCTGAATGAGGAAGCAGTGCTCTACCATAGTGAGCCCAGCTGGCAGGACATTTACTTGCATATGAAGGAAACATCAACTCCACTGCCATAATGGCACCAATTGCTCGGACCCATGCTGCTGAGGATGGGGGTTAGGGGAGGTAGGATGTGAGTGCAGGCATTGCTGATTGGACTTCTGAATCAAAGTGGACCAGTTAGATTCCTCTCCTTAAAAGATGCAAAGCTTTGATTGCTTTTGGGTTCAAGGATTGAAAGGTCAGATAGTCCTTTGGTTAGGGTTAACATTTTATGTTTCAGAGCTGCAGAGAAATCTGGTCCAAGAAAGGATGCTGATCTGTTTGCTTAGATCCCTACCCTACTCCCATTTCCAACCCAAGGCTTCAGCACCTGGGTTGACAGGCGACACCATGGAAGGGCTCCCATGCAGCTTGTGAAGCCTGGAACAAACACATGAGCAGATGGACTTCCATCTAGGGACCAGCGCAGTGACTCACGGTGAACTCTGTCTAAGAAGGGGCTATGGGGATGCAGCCGCAGGAGACTGGGATGTCCCTTCAGACCTTCTTGTGGCTTGGTCTCCCAACTGCAACTAAAATGCAAGGTTGGGGATGCGAAACTGAAACAAGCAGCTAGAGCAGAAAGAGATCCTCAGCTGGCAAAACAGCCTGTGGGCACCCAGCTCCCAGTAGCATCCAACCTGACAAACACTCAAGCTGTTCCTGGATTTCCAAGCCTGACCCAGCAGGTCAATGGTCTCTGTGCCATCCCATCCCCCAAGGGTGCATTCAGACAACCCACTGCCCTCTGTGGGACCCAGGGCAGGAAAGAAGGACACTTCTCTCTGTGAGCCAGTGTGCTTCCTGCCCAGCTCGTGAAGCAGGGCTTCTCAATGGGGACTCTTTGGACCCTCCAGGGACCCATGAATAGACTCTAATGGCCCTGTCCTCTGGTGACGCAAAATGAATCTTTGTTTTCACTAACCTCTAATTGCAATTTAGCATTCACTTCTCTGTAAACATAGGCAAAAAACCCCAAAGACACTGGCAGCTGTGGTCGCAGGCTGGGTCTCATCACAGCTGAGGCGACTGTCTCAAAGCACTCTCACCGACACTTGGAAGTAGCAGTCATGTTGGAATCTGCCTCAACCTTCCATTTAACTGATTACTGAGGAAGTATATGCGAGTGCGTCACACAATCTTAGCGTTTGGGTAATTACTCTGTAATGTGACCGATTTGATTTTTTAATGGTGATTTTATGGATTTTATATTACTCATTTCAAACTCTTTTGAAAGAGTGTGAGACAGCTTCTCCTACTTACCAAAGAGACCCCCAAAAAGGTGCATTCCTCTTGGACTCAGCTGAAACAGAGGTCAGTACTGTGGGGGACCAGCCCTTCCCCAGACCATGTCACTGGCCTCACTTCCTGCCCTGTACAGTATAGCAGGTCATCAGCTCGGGTCCACACTGCAGGCTCCTCACACGTGCACAGTTCATCCACCCTCTGAGCACCTCGGTATGGGACACCTCCTCATTCTTGTGTGCAGGGTTAATACCCGGGGATATTCCATGCCTACTTCCTGGACAGCAGGGCCCCACAGACTTTGACAAATTCACCATCCTGTGATGCAGGCGGCGGAAGTACTTACACCTCATCAAGTAGCTAAGCAGCTCTTCAGGAGAGTTGGGCAAAACCAATTTACCTCACCTAATGGGGGTGTTGAGTGTGGTGACCCTTAAAGCGACTTGCTGGAAAAGCGAAGTCACTGGTAGATACCACGTGGCAGGTGATCGAGGTCAACCTCACCTGTGATAGACCACACTAATACTATGTTCTCCATGCGACGTGACAAGGGTTTTGCTTCTGTGAGTTTCCTTCTAGCTGAAACAGGAGGAAAAGCCTACACCATCCCCCACTGAGGGACTTTCTCCAAAACACCCAGCCAGTGCTTCTCCATAGAGCCCAAAAGCAAGGGAAAGCAGAGAAAATGCAACAGGCCTGTGGAAGCATGGAAACACGGAACTAGGTTTGCTGGGCTCTCCTGCAAGGGATTCTGGACAGCACAGAAGACGTTCAGGGAGAACAAGTGAAATCCCAAGAAAATCTGAAGCACGGTGAACAGGCAAGCTGCACCGCTGGCCCTGGAGTCGTGACCAACACCCACCCCGCCATAACGTAAGATGCGGAGAACAGGGGCATAGGGGGACTCTCTGCTATTATCATGGCAACTGCTCTGTAAACTGTAAGCTGATCTTAAATAAAAATCTGAAATAGTTAAAGCCTGTTTACCTTTTTTTAAATGTATAGTAGAAAGTAAGTACTATGGTGGTTATCACTGGACATGAGAACAGCCATGACCACCCATCCCTCCCTGTAATAAACCTACAACTTCAAAAAATAACATTTCAATAAAAATTTCAGGTTGAAAGGCTTTATTCTCTTGTCACTGTGCTAATCAAGGTGCCAGACACTTGACAAATGACACCTTCAGATGTGCTGTGAGGGCAACATACACACTGACTTTCTTAGTATAGAAAAAGGAAAGCTAGCCAGGTGTGGTGGCACGCGCCTGTAATCCTAGTACTGGGGAAGCTGAGGCAGGAAGATCACTATGAGTTTGGGGCCAGCCTAGACTACATAGACAAGTTCAAGGTCAAGGTCAGCTCAGCTCGCACTACACAGTGAGATGTGGAGGACCACCTGGATGATTCTCCTTTGAACAAAGAGCAGTTATCTCCATTCTTCTAAACCTGGCCCTGTCTCCATGTCCTGATGTGTACAGAGCTGGCTAAGCCATTTCCTTTTCCCTTCAATTGGCTCTGAGCAATGTAAATAGGGCTGGATGAGCTGCTGATGCCTAATCTTCGAAGCTAGGCTGCTGTTTCCCCACCTGTACCGTGACTTCCATCAAAACATGGCTGAGCAGGGTGGGATGCAGTCATCGCTCCAGGGCTGTCAACTGGGTTCCAGCATCGCGGTAAGAGGCTATGACCTCCCAGGGCAGGAAAGTATGCACACCAGAGCTGAAGCACTGCCCACTAAGTATTAAATGCTACTTCCGTTATGTTACACAGATTGGTCTTTCTGCATATCGTTTCTGCATACTGCAGAGGTGCTTTCTGGCCTCCTACTTGGCCCAGCTCACAGTACTCATGTAATTCCCACCATTCTGTCACTCATCCTCAAACCACTCCCTTCTTCACGAATTAATAAAATCTAGGTTAGGCCCTGGGTCGAGACCTTTGTTCCAATGAGCCTTCCTCTTGGCCAGACTTAAGACCCCTATGGCTCCCCATAATTATAAGTATGTCTTAGTGTCTTTGGTCTTGCTGCGGGTTGCACTGGAAGTGGTCAATTGGAATTACCTTGCTAGAATCACATGAGATTACAAATATAAACTCCCCGGACTGAGCTGAGGACAGGAAAAAGGAGACCTATGTGAGATTTTGCAAAACAGAAAAGGAAAGGAAAGGAAAGGAAAGGAAAGGAAAGGAAAGGAAAGGAAAGGAAAGGAAAGGAAAGGAAAGGAAGAAAGGAAGGAAGAAAGGAAGGAAGGAAGGAAGGAAGGAAGGAAGGAAGGAAGGAAGGAAGGAAGGAAGAAAGAAAGAAAGAAAAAAGGTCAAATGTCTGATCTAGAAATGGCAATATTTTGGATATCCTGGGTTAAATGAAATGCATTTTTGAAATTAATTTCACCTATTTTTATGTTTTTAAATGTGACTACTGAAAATTTAGTTGTCCACGTGGCTGACAGTTGACTTCCAGTGGATGCTGCTGCTCTAAAACAAAGAATTGCGGGGCTGAGCGGCATGTGACGCGGCCTGGGTGTCCGGGATAAGCGACGCCCTCACTCAAAGACGCATTCTCGCACCTCAGTGTCCACACAAAATCCTTCAGGTAGACAAAAAAAGGCACAAGGCACTGCAAAGTTACAAATTTATTGGTCTGGAAATAAATACAAATATCTCATTAAGAAACTCCTCTGGAAAGACTTGTACAATAGTTTCTGGTCTGCACTCAGCCACTCTCTCTCCTGGGTTCCTGATCTTTTCCGCACAAAGTCAGGGAAGCCTCCAAGGTGGCGGCTGGCAGGTAAACTGAATTATTGCCTCGTGGCCACCTAGAAGGCATGACAACTTCCTTCTACCAACTCTAGGGTCTTGGGAATCACCAAATCCCAGTGGCTGATGCGCAATGTTCGATTCACTCTGATCAAACTCGCTATAAGAAAATCCAAGGTTAGCCAAAGTGGAAATCAAAAGGCAGTAGTACAGACAGTGGACAGCTGCGCAGGCATCTTTCAGGAGTGTCAGTGGTGCAGCCCGGCCAGCAGGAGGTTAGAGGGGCAGGCAGGCAGCACAGGGAAAGGCATCTCCATGGAACAGAGATCCGGGAACCCACATTTTCTCAGCCCAAGACCCACATAAATTCCCATCCCTTATAAGAGCGGAAAGTTCTCTCTGAGGACACCATAATAGTCTTGGGTCAGAGACATTCAGCTATCGAGTTCAAAGTCAACCTCAGAAGTAAACACGGGGAGACAGGATTTAACTCAATCACACAAGATTCCTGGGGGAGAAGGGTGGGGCCCACTGAAATCATTACACTGGATTCCACGGAAAACACTTAGCTCTAGTCATTCAAGTCCCAGTCCCAGCCCTCCTGCCTGCTCCCCTGCACAGAGACTCCTCAAAGGCTGGGACAGCTGGCTGGAATGTTTGCCTCCAGTTCAAAGAAAGCAACCGCAGATCTAATGATCCTCCGCATGAACAAAGCTAATCACTCTGGGCTGTGGGGTGGGAGGAGGGGGCAGTGGAGGAGACGAACAGAGCACGCTGCCTGATCTCACTGTACAGTAAAAGGTGTCAGAAAAACAGGCACACGAGCTCTGGCACTCAGAAGTTCATATATGCACCGATTTTAGAAACTGGTTTGACGAAAGCGAACTGCATGGATTTGTTTTTCCAAATGCTTCTGGCCTCCACTTAAATTCCACCTCCTTCTCCCCTCTTCCTGTTTTATGTACTGAAAAGATGGGCCCACAGTCCACTGCTCTGGCCCGCCCCGGTCAGCGAAGGCTCCATTTCCAGGAACCCAGGCAGTTTGGCTTCAGCTGGAGAGGAAACAGGAAGTAGGTGGGCTGGCAAACCGCCAGCGCCCCAGGATGCTCGGGCCAGGACGGGGAAGCGTTTGCTGCTCTGTGTTTCTTGTTTTTGGCAGTTTGGTGTCTCTGAGGGCAGGTAAGACAGTGGCGACCAGGCCACTAGTTAATGAAAACAGGACACTGAGCTGCTTCTGTCCTTTGGTCCCCTGCCATCTCACCCTCGTTCAACAAGGGGCCCTGGAAAGACCCAATCTGTCATCGCCAGAGCTCACTCTCAAAATAAGCTTTGGATTAATACCGAGTTAGCACAGGGTGGCAGGCCTGGGCGGGGAGGACGGGAAGGGAGGCTGCTACAGAGATCTGAGTCCAGGCTGGCTGGCACCAGGCGCCTAGCAGGACACCTCCATGGACTTGGGCCCAGCGTTGTTCCCGCTGGCTCCCGAGTTGGGGGTGATGTCCAGGTGGGCTCCCTCGCTGGTGTGGGAGCGGCTACGCGGGCCTTCGCTGGTGTGGGAGCGGCTGCGGGAGCCCTCGCTGGTGTGGGAGCGGCTGCGGGAACCTTCCTGGGATGTGACACTGGAACCAGAGGCCGTGCGGGACCTCATGAGGCGGGTCATGCTGGCGGAAGGCACTGGACAAACAGAAGACAGGCTGGTTAAGGGACGGAGACGGCTACAGGGGACAGGCCATATGCCCCTGACCACTGGCCATCAAGCCTTCCTTCCTTCCTACCCCACCTCAGTCCTGCAGCAACCCAGCCACGGGTTCCCGCTTCTCTCTCCACCCACCGGGCACAGTGAGGCCCAGACGGGAGAAAGACTGCGGCAAGTGATCTGAGCCTGAATCGTGGTGTGAGGGCGCGCGAAGTTTGTTTTTTAAAAAATATTTCATTCTGCCACTTGCTTAATAGCCATGCAACTTTAGGAGAGTGCCTTTCTGAGTCCCCACGTCCCCATCTGTAAAATGGGGACGCTAACATGACCCCCATATAAGCGCGCCTACTACCCACTGCTGGCAGGTGTCAATGGAACAGAGAGGTTGTTCGAGGGCAGGCAGGTGGGTCCTTGTGCCTTACAGGTGGAAGACAAGGGCCCCCACAGCAAGTGTTCAGCAGGGGCGTTAGTTGTCTGTGTTCCCTCCAAATAGCCTGTTAGCTTCCCCACACTAGTAATGGTGCCGACTATCCTTTGAGATCTTCTCCAAGAATTCAAATGCCCAGAAGTCATGTGGTTGATGAATAGAATGACTAACAACCCTTCCCACCCTTCCCACTCCTGCTGGATTGCATAGCGTCCCTTCCCGAATTCATGCCCACTGGAACCGCTGAATGTGACCTTGTTTAGAAACAGGGTTTTTACAGAGATAATGAGTTAAGACAAGGATGTTGTGGATTAGGGTGATCCATAATCCCATGGCTGGCATCCTTAATAAGAAAAGGAGACAGAGATACAGACCGAGGGCAGAGGGCAGTGGAGAGTGGACAGATGGAGGCAGAAGCTGCAGCTACAAGGCTTGGGAGGCCAATAATTGATTGCTGTCACCAGGAGAGGCCAGGAAGGGACAAGGAAAACATCTTCCTGTGACCTCCTGAGGGCGCAGCTCTGCCAGCACCTTGATGCTACACCTTCAGCCTCCTAAACTGTAAGACAGTGAGTTCCTCTTGTTTTGAACCACCTCGTTTGTGACAGTTGGTTATGGAAGTCCAATGAGACTAAAACCCCACCCAACTAAAGTAGTCTGCAAGGCTGCACTGAATAACCAAAGCAGATGACAGGGATGAGTCCACAGAGGGGTGACCACGGTCACTGGATGTCATATGGTTGGTTTTCTAGGGCACATATTCACACATAGAAAGTTCCCTCCTTAAAAAGCTAGCTTTGAATCCAGAAAAAACAAAACAAAACAAAAAACCTACATCAATCCCACATCTGTGGTTCACAGATTTTTTCAGAGCTTTACTTACAGACTCCAAACCTGGGAGTACCTCCCCTGCCAGGGTCACAGAGACTATCCAGTGACGCCAGGGACACACCCAGGACAGTCACATGGCGACCATCGCAAGGAGGTGGTGAACGGCTCCTTTCTGCCCCTTTGAGCAATGCCTCTGAGACCTGAGCTCTCTACTTGCTATTTTTCTAAGACCTGCAGGACGCTTTGGGTGCTGGAAGTCGAATTGAGGGAAGAAAGCTGAAACAGAAGCTGCATTGGGGGAAGAAAGCTGAAATACAAACTGATTTGAGAGAAAATTCAAGACCTTGCTTTCACTCCCTTCTCCCCCAGAATACACTGCGGGAGCAGAAATTCAAATCCGCATGAGATCCAAGACAAATGAGCCACGATTCACACCCTGCAAGATAAACAAGGCCTGAGCAGCGGCTCGCTCTGGTTTTGACCTTCGCCTGTTTCCTCCCCATAGGGAAAGCAGGCGGACAGGCAGGAGGTCTGCGAGCAAACGTGGTCTGCTACTGGAGGGCGCCTGGGGACAGGGGTGCTACCTAGCTCGGAAGTCACGCTCCCTCGCTCCAGGCCCTCCTGGAAGCCAATCATGACTGCGGCTGAGCTTAGAATTGCACCGGTTTGTCAAATACACTGTTCCTCTCTTATACAGGTGAAGGGAAAAACTGCAATTACAAGTTCAAGGGCTTCCTGGCTAAGAAGGGCACATGAATCACCATTCTAAGCGTGGGCAAGCAGAGCTGAGGGAGGGCCACATGAACCAGGCACCAGCCTTGACCAGGGCTCCCCCTTGGCTAGGAGCTTATACTGTTTGTTGTGTGTCCTACTCAAAAGGTGGCTATATGTGGTTGACTACCCAAAAGCTAAAAACAAAGCAAGTTTTTGAGTTAATTAAACTTTTATCTGTTCATCTGTTCCAGAATCTAATGATTTAGCAAAGAATAACCCTATCTTGCGTCTCAGTAGCTTTATCACCTACTCACAGAGAGTTTACCACTTCCATAGATCACCTCTCTCTGCTTGCTTAACCTCTCCAAGTTGCAATTTCCTCATTTGTCAATCAAGGTCAAGAACATCTTGTAGGACTATTATGATGGTTAAATGTGAAGAAATAATGGATTTATCAATCACCCATCACGACCACCACTAACTTCATCATCTTCAGTTCAACTGGCAGGCTCTCAAGCAGGCATGCAATCAAAATTAAAAAGACATTCATTTCTTCTTGTCAGTCATCTTAGTGATTCAAGGGATAGTCCTCACCTAAACCTAAAAACAGTTCTTGGTGTGAAGCAACTTCTGTCCAATCGACCATTGCGTGTGCTGTACGGTGATGTTTCAGTCAATGACTGAGCACATGTGTAAGACACTGACTGGTGCCATAAGATTATACAGCTTAACACAGTTCGTAAGAGCTAAAGATTGGAAACAAACCAAATGCCCATCCACCGAGGAATGGATAAAAAAGATGTGGTATTTTTATACAATGGAATACTACTCAGCCATAAAGAAAGATAAACTTGAGATTTTTGAAGGTAAATGAACGCAACATGAGACCATACTCGTAAGTGACATAAGGCAGACTCATATGTGTAAACATTGCATTGTCTCCCTGATGTGAGAAAATAAGAGTAAATAAGGTCTAAAATGTACAGTAGATATTGTAAAATGGGAAGAAATTATTCAAAAGGAAGAAGGAACTAGGATGGGAGAAAGGGGAAAGAATGGAAGGAAAAGGGAAAAACGCAAGTCAGTTACACTATTAGTATCTCTTAGGTTACTGAAAGGGAAGGTTTGTGCTAACACCAATTAGAGAAATTTTTATGCCCATATTTTGTACCCTGCATGACTACTTTTAAAGATAACAATATACAATGTATTAACTATTGTTACTCTATTATTTTGTTATGAAATTTTGTTTTATCTTTCTTCCATAAAAAAAAAAAGATTATATTGCTTAGTATGTGCAGTGACCTCACGGCTGCCTCAGGTTTTGTAAGTACACTGTACCGTCCTCACCTAACTGTGAAACTGACCACAGAAGCATTTCTCAGATGCCTCCCATCATTCAGTCATCCACGGCGGCAACATTTCTTTCTGTTCAACGTTTGGAACTCAGAAAGTGGCCAGTGTGATAGAGAACTCCCCCGCAAACCCAGCTGGGGCCTAGCATTTGCCTTCCCACGCCGCCCCTGCCTGCCACCCGCCGGGAGGCGCCATACTCACTGTATCCCATGCCCTGCACGAAGTATTTGAAGGCCTCAGCGAGCTTGGCTGGCTGTGAGAGGAGAGAGAGAAAGCGCGGTCAGCAGTGGGAGGTATAGATTGCCAAAGGCCACCTCAGCAGGAGCTGTGGTCACCTTCTTGCCGGAGCTTTGCCCGAGATAAACAAAGGCCATGTGTTGATAGCAGAAGCCATGAAAGCAAAGGGAACATTAGAGTTTGTGTCTAGACCTCCCCCAAAGCCTCACGTGGTCACAGGTAGGGATTTTTCAGAGTGGCTGAATCTAAAATGTGTGCTGCTGGGATTAAGGGTTTGTGATTACTAATTAAGGTCCCCTGTCGCTTTCCGATATTCTGCCTGCCATGAACGTTCTCCTCTGCCTTGGAGCCAGCCAGTTATGGGCTGAAACCTCTATAAACTCTGAGCCAAATAAACGTCTCCCCATGTAACTCTGGGCACTGGCTATTTTGTCTCAGCAATGAGAGAAAATTAACTAAGACAGGTAAAATTCTGGGCTCACTATAGGACTACCATTAGCTTTGGCCAGGGAGAAAGAGTTCAAAGTCACTTCATAGCTGTAGGTACTGGGATAAATCACATGACCATCTGAACTAGTTTCCTGTAACACAGGGCAGTGTCGCACTATCTGCTGAATGTTTCTGGGAACCGTGCTGGATATAGCACTGCTCCCCACATCTACACAGGGCCACAGCAGCATTATGAGCTGGAGCTGCTCAGGCTACTAAGGGCTCCAGGGCACAGCAGCAAGCATCTTATGAAATTCATGCTACTGTGTATTTGTGGCACAGCAGACAGAGTTGGAGAGGAAAATTACCCACCCAAGATCCTCAACTCATAAGAGGTGCTTCCTGCAGATTCGCTCCAGGGCCTCCAAACCCAGAACCCATGCACTCAAGGTAATTCACCACCAGCCTCAATGGAAGGATGAATGGATGGGCAGAAGGAAGGAAAGAAGGAAGGAAGATGGGTAACAGATAAATGGATGAAAAGAAAAAAGATAGGTGGCAGAAAGGAAAAGAAGAATGAGACTATGCATAGATAGATGGATGGCTAAAAATAAAACAGGGCCGGGGATATAGCTCAGCAGCACAGCGCCTGCCTGACAAGCATGAGATCATGAGTTTGAGTCCAGGTATCCAAAGAATAAAAATAAAACAGGATTGATAAGCAGAAGAAAAGAAGGAAAAGATGAGTGAGGAAAGGAAAATGAAAGGAGGAAAAGATGGAAAGAACGGATAGTTAGATGCTTGGGTGGACAAATGATTAACTGGCTATTTGAATTGAAATGAGAAGGCAATGTTGAGATTACACTTGGTTCGATCGTTTTTTCTGGAATGGTCAGTTTAATCTGAACTAGGAAGGGACGCTCAAGCACATCTGCTGTCTTCTGTCAATTGCAGAGCTCACATCCACCACCCCGGGTCTCATTCTCCTCCAGTGAGAAGTCGTTGGCCGAAGCCCCCGCCCTGCACAGCCCCGACTCCTGTCACTAATCCGTAAGAAGGCAAATGACATTTGGTTATGCAAAAATTGCCCTCTGGGATTTGTGTGACAATGGAAAAAGTCACTAGTAGGGCATCTCAGGGCTTCAGAGAAAAGGAACAGAACCAAAAAGACAGGCTCAAAAATGAGACTCACTGGCCCAATGGGGCTTCCCTGGGTGACCATGGGTCAACTCTCCCATATTCTATTCTCGGCGTCCTCCTCTGTGACAGTGAGCTCAAATCCCGACTCTTCCTTCCTCTGAGAATAATTGCAAGGGTCTAATGAGATCGAGGATGGAACAATTATTTGTGAACACACTCCCAGCCTGTGAGGGCCTGAGGAGGGAGGAGCAGCATACACAGGAATTGGGCCTCCCCAGCCGGTTTCCTGGAAGCCGGACCAGCTCACTTCTGGCACATCATTTAGAAACAGCCTCAACTGCAGGCAGTGCGAGCCTGCTCTAATGTCAACTGGGGAAAGAAAGCAACGAGGTGGGGCAGAGTTTGGAGGAAAAAAGATGACAAAGCTTCATGGAGCATTCCATTTCAAAAGAGCATTCAAAGCTCTTACAGTGGATTGGTAACTGGTGGTCAAACACCAGCTGAACTGATTCAGTGTGGTGCTGAGTGTGGATGGCGCACCTGAGGACTGCTGCCAACACAAAAGGGAGACGAGAGGAAGAAGTGGTGGTGTTGGTTCTTCATGGTGTTGCTAGTTCTCCTGCTGCCACTGGTTCTCCTGGAGGAGCTTGTCAAGCTTCTTTCCTGATGTGAACTTGGCTGTTCTCATCATCAGAGCTCAGGACTTTGCTGTTGCTGAGAATGGCTTTGGTTCACTTTGGGGGAGCTCCGGTCCATCCTGTGAGCACTGCTTCCTGGCTCCAGAGGGTAAGCTGTGCGCTGTTCAGTCTCCAGGAGAAGCCTGTCATGCTGGCTTCCTGATGTGTTCTCATTGTCAGAAGAGCTCGGGACCTCATCATCACTGGGGATGGCTGTGGTACTTTTAGAGCAAGCTCTGGTTCTTACTTTGAGAGTTGCTTCCTTGCTCCAGTACAGAACCCTCAACCTACTGGCACAGATCCTTCATCCCGCTGGCATAGACTCTCTACCTTCCACTGCTGACCTTTGGGCCTTTGCAGTGCAGATCCATGAAACAGACTTGCATGAGTCATTGTTGTGGGCTCTAGGCTTCTAGTTAGACACGTAGGAGGCATTGTCAAGGGCTCCAGGTCTTCAGCTGGACTCACGCAGGTAACCAGGCCCTCAGCTAGAGAACTAGGTCTTTAATGTGTGTACATATTTCCTGTACTTCTTGTATCCGACTCCTTGGGTGACCATTATAAATACTGTATGTGTCCTGTATTGTCTCGATCTCTTTGCAAACCTCTGACTACAACAGCTCTCCTGATATAAAATGGTAAGAAAATAAAGGAAAGGTTCATTTGATAGGCGGATGGGGTTGTTTTGGGGGGGCAATTGGAAGGTCAGTTATGACAGGTGTGGCAAACATGCTCCATCACTGACATGTTTACATGTGCACAGCACATAGACACACGTGTGTAGACGCAGACACACAGACTCACATATACATGCACACATGATTTGGTTCATATCTTCTGTGTCCCTCTGATCCCAGCTTGAGGGCCTGGGGCCCTGGCTCCAGCAGAAGCCTGCAGTCCCTAGGGAGACCTGTGTTCTGACCTGCCGTGACCAAGCTACATCCACTACACCCACTTAAACCTGCAAACCCCAGTGCCACCTTTCTGGGACTCAAGTGTACCCTGGCAGGAAAGCACATTTTGTAAATCACGTGTCCACACACCATCATCTGATGTCGCAGGGAGGCAGGAAGGAGTGAGGCATATGCGGGTCACAGAGGGACAGACAGAGAGGACGCCACCAGGGCGTGGTGACAGCTGGCACTCACCTGAGAGATCTGGGGGAGGCCGCCACAATCCGCCATCTAGGAGGGAAGGAAGCTGGTTAGTGCCCAATGTCCGAGCCATGGCAAACTGCCCTGGGACAGGTGGATTGTGGGGGGGGCGCACCCCATCTCCACCTAGCAAGGCTGCTGTGGGCATCTCAGCACCGGTCTGTCTGCTTGGCAATCTCTGGTCATAGCTTTCTATAATGCCAGCCCAGTGCTGAGGCCTACAGACCATTTCATGCCCTCCCCCTAGAGCAATAAGTGTCCCGTTTGGGAGGCAGAAACTGGGCCAAACTGGGCCAGAGCAACTTGGTAAATTGTGGCCAGAATCTGTCTGACCTGCAAAGGGTTCACATAGAAGGTCCTGTCTGGTTATTCTGTTTGGAAATCCTTTAAAAGCAAACTGGTGATTAGAGGGTTCAGGCCTGATAGGGCTCCTGCCTGACTGTCCTTGGTAAATGCTGTGACCTTCAAAGTTTTTTTTTTTTTTTTTTTTTTTTATTAAATCACAAAACTAAACCCATTGCCATCTAGCTGGAGTCGATTCAGGCACGTGTGTGTGCTCACCCTGAAGGGGACTGGGTAGCACTGGGAGGAGTCAGGGGCTGGAAGGACATGGGCCTGGAGATCAAGGGAGAAGGCGTGAGGTATGTCCACCCTGCAGCCCAAGGAGCTCAAGGCCACTTCCTCGGCACCAGCCACGGGGTTGTTATCAGGTATGGTAGCCCCCAGCTCTGCGAGGATGTATAAGAAGCTCTATGCACAGACGCAGCTCAGCAGGGCTGGGTGACACCCTGGGAGGATCTGGGGAGACCCAGGCAGAAGGTG
>RJWM01021918.1:0-34506 GCA_004363535.1 Dasyprocta punctata
ATATGCTGTTCAGCCTTCTGTGGAAACGTTTGCATGAGCCTCCTATAAGTGGGAGGGTGGACTGCGCTTCCTGCTCCCCGTAATCTTCCACTCACAAACTGAGCACACATCAGAAGCATGAGAACCTCAAATCAAGGGTGCAAAAATGTCAACAAAAAAGCTGCTGTTTGTATCCCTGCCTCTGTGAAGTAAACCAAGATAAATGCCCAAAAACTTGTCTCTTTTATTCCCATTGTTTTTATCACTGAGAACCCAGCACAACCCCCTTATCTGCCTGCCCTTATCTACACCAGTCTCCACTCCCTCTAGTCTTGTTTCTCCACTTTTTTCCTGGCCCACGCACACTTCCTGCCCTAGGAGGCTTAGCCTGTGTGGCTTTTCTCACTGAACTGGTTCTCCCATGGGGAAAACTGCTTGTAGGTAGCATCTGCCAATGCTGAGGAGAACATTCCTCAACCTGGAGTCAGAAGGACCAGGCTAAGCATGAGCTAGGAGACAGACCCTCGAGCTGAAGCAGAATCTTCCCAAGGATTGTTTTTTTCTCTTTAACCCTGGTCACTCTTGCTCTGTTCTCCCCAGTGTCCTCCTGAGGTTCAGATTAGTGTTTCTTACAATGAAGGCAGTGAATCCAGGGAAGTTAAGTGACACACTCTAGTTCAAAGAGAATGAGAGGGTATGACATGACTAGAGAATGATATTTCCTCTAAATTCCCTTTTTGATCACTTCTGTCCCTTACCTGAGTCCTGAGACACATTTGTGCATGCCTACACAAACCACAAACTACATCCTATCCATCATTCACAAATGTGACCACTCCCACACTGGGCCCTATGTTGGTGGTTGGGACCTGAGACTGTAGAGCCTTCCATTTAATGAATATTCCCTGCTTTTCCAATACTCTCCACTCTTGGTCTTATCCTCTTTTCTTTTGATTCAAAATCCCAAAGAGAGAGAAACAGGTGATTCATGCTGATATACTAGGGATTAATAGGTACACAATGGCTGTGAATCTTGCCCATACTTTATTTTTAGTACGTGGAAATCAACCGCTGGGGTACAGACTCCTACTCATGGAAGCACAATTCCTCTGACATGGTACTGGGGTACATCCAGGGCTGGATCACACATTAATGCATTAGTCAGTTTCACATTGCTACAACAATGTGCCTGAGTGTATTAGTCAGTTTTCCCATTGCTGGGACAAACACTCAGCACATACAAGCTAAAAGAAAGGATGGTTTGACTTGCAGTTTCCAGCACATTCATTCCAAAGTTGTCTGGTTCCAAGGCAAAAAGGGCATGATGGAGGGGCATGGAAGAAGACAACTTCTCACTTCATGTTAGCCAGGAAGCAGACAGAGAAAGGAGGAGCTGGGGACAAGAATACCCTTCTAGATAGTGCCACAAGTGACCCACTTCTTACCTGGCCCCACCTCCTAACAGCATATTCAGCTACTGAACTCATCAGTTGATAAATCCACTTTTTAGGAACATTTCAGATCTAAACCATAATACTGAGGCAATTAACTTGGCAAAAAAATGTTATTTAGCTCATAGCTTAGAGCAGTGGTGGTCAGCCCATGACGCATGTGCTGCAGTGGGCTGTTTGTATCACTGAAAACTCTAAAATGTTCACCACCACTGGCTTAGAGGTTCAAGTCCAAGATGAGTAAGCACACTGGTTTTGAACCTCTGATCCAGGCAGTATATCATGTGTCAGAGCAACCGATAACATCATGGTCCAAAAAGTAGCCAAGAGGACAGATTATTTCCCACAATTCCCTTTAAGGGATGCCCCCTGTGACTTAAAGG
This sequence comes from Dasyprocta punctata, assembly GCA_004363535.1. Taxonomy (NCBI): domain Eukaryota; kingdom Metazoa; phylum Chordata; class Mammalia; order Rodentia; family Dasyproctidae; genus Dasyprocta; species Dasyprocta punctata. Next base: position 1,814 of record RJWM01021918.1, read on the forward strand.
ATCTCTCACTAGGCCTCGACTCTAAAAGCCCACAGTACTTTAAGATAGTACCTACCATCTTGGGGACCGAACTTTTAATATGTGGACATTGGGGGACACTCATTGTTATGGATCAAAAACAGGTGGTCAACTCAACACCAGCTGAATTAAACTGCTATAGTACTGAGTGTAGATGGCCCACCTAAGGAAAGTTGCCAGCTTTAATAGAGACACGGAGAAGAAGAGCAAGGTGTTATGGGTTCTTTCAAGTATTGCTGTTTTGAGCCATTGGTTCTCCTGGAGGAGCTTATCATGCTGGCTTCCCCAGTATGAATTCAGCTATTATCATCGGAGGATCTCAGGACCTTGTCGCTGAGAGTGGCTGTGGTTCACTTTGGGGGAGCTCTGCTCGTTACATTGAGCATTGCTTCCTGTCTCCAGAGGGGAGGATGTGTGCTCTTTAATCTCCAGGAGAAGCTTGTCACGCTGACTTCCTGGCATGTACTGAACTGTTCTCATAGTTGGAGGAGCTCAGGGCTTCCTTGTCACTGAGGATGGCTGTGGTACTTTTCAGGGCAGCCCTGGACCTTATTTTGAGCGTGACTTCTTGGCTCCAGTGTAGAACTCCCAACCTACTGGCACAGCTCCTTCACCCTGCTGGCATAGACTTTCTAGCTTCCACTGCTGACCTTTGGGCCTTCCCAGTGCAGATCCGTAAAATAGACTGGGATGAGTTCTTGTCATGGGCTCTAGACCTTCAGTTGGACTTGTGGGAGGCATTGTCATGGGCTCTGGAAATTAATGACAAAAGAAACTGCAAAAACTCCAAAAACACATGGAAATTAAATAATACACTCCTGAACAATCAATGGGTCACAGAGAAAATTAAAGAAGAAATTAAAAAGTATCTACAAGAAAACAAAAATACAAATACAACTTAGCAGAACCTGTGGGATGCAATGAAGCAGTCCTCAGAGGGAAATTTATAGCAGTGAATTCCCACATCAGGAAAACAGAATGAACACAAATAAACAACCTGATGCTATACCTCAAACATCTAGAAAAAGAAGAGCAAATCAAGCCCAAAGCTAAAAGAAGGGAGGAAATTATAAAGGTCAGAGCAGAAATTAACACAATAGAGACTAAGAAAACAATGCAAAGAATTAATGAATCAAAGAGTTGATTCTTTGAAAGAATAAATAAAATTGATAAGCCTCTAGCCAGCCTTATTTTCAAAAGGAAAAAAAAACTTAAATTCATGCAATAAGGAATGAAAAGAGTGAAATCACTATAGACCCTGTGGAAACACAGATCATCAATTCCTACTTCAAAAACCTTTACTCTCATAGGTTCGATAACACAGAAGAAATGGACAGATTCCTAGAAACACATGAATTACCAAAGCTGGATCAAGAAGATGTAAAACTGCTGAATAACCCAGTTTCAATTAATGAAATTGAAAATGTAATTAGAACCTTACCAATAAAGAAAAGCCCAGGTCCTGATGGATTCACAGCTGAATTCTACAAGAAATTCAAGGAAGACTTAATGCCAATGCTCCTCAAATTCTTCCATGAAATTTAAAGGTAAGCAAGTCTCCCTAACTCATTCAAGGAAGCAAGAATTATCCTCGTACCAAAATCGGTGAAAGACCCATCCAAAAAAGAGAACTACAGGCCAATCTCTCTAATGAACGTATATTCAGAACTCCTGAGTTAAATACTGGCAAACAAAAAGCAGCAAATCATCAAGAAGATTATACACCATGATGAAGTGGGATTCATCCCAAGAATGCAGGGGTGATTCAACATATGCAAATCAGTAAACATAATACACCATATCAATAGGGCTGAAGATAAGAACCACATGATCATTTCAATAGATGCAGAAAAAACTTCTGATAAAGTCCAACACTGATTCATGATAAGAACCCTATGGAAAGTCAGAATAGATGGTCTTCACCTCAGTCTGATAAAAGCCATTTATGTCAAACCAATAGCCAACATCATATTAGAAGATCAAAAACTGAAAGCTTTCACACTAAAATCAGGAACAAGACAAGGCTGTCCACCATCACCACTTCTATTCAATATGGTTCTGGAAATATTAGCCAGAGCAATTAGACAAGAGAGAGAAATAAAGGGAATAAGGATAGAAAGGGAAGAAGTTAAATTATCATTATTTGCAGAGGACATGATAATCCACATAGAAGACCCCCAAAAATCCATTGAAAGATTTCTAGATGTAATAACCAAACTCAGTAATGTTGCTGAATACAAGGTCAACACTCAAAAATCAATAGCATTCCTTTACACAAACAACAAAGTCACTGACAGAGAAATAAGGGAAACCACACACTTCACTATCACATCCAAAAAAATGAAATACTTAGGAATCAATCTAACAAAGAAAGTAAAAGACCTATACAGTGAAAATTACATTACTCCAAAAAAGGAAATCAAAGAGGATTTCAGAAAATGGAAAGATACTCCCTGTTCATAGATAGGAAGAACAAACATCGTGAAAATGGCCATTCTCCCAAAATTGTTATACAGATTTAATGCAATCCCAATCAAAATACCACTTGTCTACCTCACAGAGCTAGAGAAATCACCCCTGAAATTTATCTGGAACCAGAAGAGATCTAGAATAGCAAAGGCAATTCTGGGCAGCAAAGGTCAGGCAAAAGGCATCACAATCCCCAACTTGAAACTATATTACAAAGCTACTGTGATAAAATCAGCATGGTACTGAAATACAGATCTGAAGATCAATGGAATAGATTAGAAGATACAGCCACAACTACAAACACACTCAGCCACCTCATCTTTGGCAAAGAGACCAAACATGCACATTAGAAGACAGCCTCTTTAATAAGTTGTGCTGGAAAAACTGGCTTTCTATATGCCATAAACTAAAATTAGATCCATGTGTATCACCATGCACTCAAATAAAGTCAAAATGGACCAAAGATCTGAATATTGAAACAGAGACACTAAGTTCGCTGCAAGATACAGTAGGAAAAAATCTTGACGACATAGGAGTAGGCAGACAGTTCATGAACAAAAATCAAACTGCACAGGAAATACTTCCCAGAATCAACAACTGGGATCTTGTCTTATTAAAAAGTTTCTGCATGTCACAGGAAATCTCCAACAGGGTAAAAGAAAACCCCAAACTGGGAAAATATCTTAGCCAACTGTCCATCAGACAAAGGACTTCTATCTAAAACAGGTAAAGAATTAGAAGAAATTAGGCCCCTAAAATTCAAGGACCCAATCCAAAAATGGGCATCTGAGATGAATACACACTTCTCAGAGAAAGAAGCACAAATGGCAAATAAATATATGAAAAAATGTTCAACATCAACGGTCATTCGAGAAATGCAAATTAAAACAACACTGAGATTCCATCTCACTCCAGAAAGAATGGCCAAGATTAAAAAATCAACCAATAACAAATGCTGGAGGGGCTGTGGTAAAAAAGGAAAAAGGAACTCTTCTCCATTCTTGATGGGAGTGTAGACTGGCGCAGCCACTGTGAAAATCAGTGTGGAGATTCCTCAAGAAGCTAGGACTAGAGATTCCTTTTGACCCAGCTATGCCTCTTCTAGGCATTTTCCCAGAAGAATTGAAAACATCATAACACAGTGATACATGTGCACCCATGTTTATAGCAACACAATTTGTAATAACCAAATCTTGGAAACAACCCAAGTGCCCATCAATCAAGGAATGGATAAAAAAAGATGTGGTATTTTTATGCAATGGAATACTATTCAGCTATCAAGAAAGATTGCATTGAGACTTTTATAAGTAAATGGACACGAATTGAGACCATACTCATAAGTGAAATCAAACTCATATGTGTAAATACCATATTGTCTCCCTAGTGTAAGAAACTGAAATAGTATATACAATCCAAAATCTACAATAAGTACTGTGTAAGGGTAAGAAACTACTCAAAGAGGAAAACTAATTGGGAAAGGGGAAAGGAGGAAAGAAGGAAGGAAAAAGGAAAAAGACATAAATTTGTATATATGTACACATAAGATAGCTAAAATGACTATACTACCAAATGTATTAGTTATTGAAAAAGAACATGTATTGGATGATCCTGTGTCTCCCCAGTGCCTCCTAATTTGGATGAATCTGAGTCTGGACTTCCTGATTGGTTTGTTGTCTAGCACTGGGATTGGTGATGTGCGTGTCGCACCCTCCCAGGGGTGGAGCCAACATACAGTATAAGGGTGAAAAGAAGGTGCGTCTTCTTCTTCTGGCTCTTCCGTCCTCTCTCTCTCTTGCCCGTTCGCCTTGCTGTTTGGTGGCCTCCATGAATGGTGGCTCCGCTATGCCACACTGCCTTGGAGCCAACTAAGTATGGCCTGAAACCCCTGAGAAACTGTAAGAAATAAACCTTTCCTTCCCTAATTTTGGGCGTCAGGTATTTTGTCTCAGCAACAAGCGAAAAGTAAGGCAAATCGTTAATGCTCATATGATTAGATCAATTTTATATGTCTATATCTGTTAATCTAAATACCCCTTTTGGAGATAACTATATGCAATATGGAAACCATTGTTAAATTTCTATCATCTCGCTTTGTATATCTATAATGTTATTGTATTTGATTTGTCGTTGTTTGTTTGCCTCTTTTGCATTTTGCTTTTCTTTTCTGTGTCTTTTTTCTCTTAAATAAAAAAAATTTTAAAAAAAGAGAGGATCTAGGGCATAGGACAAAAAATATGCTAAACAAGTCCTGGTTGTTATTTTAAGCAGCTCATTGGTGGATTTGGGGCTTGGAAAAATGAAATTAAGTACTGTTTCAAAAAATTCCCATTCCTTTCTCTACTACTCTCTTACTCTCAAACTATTGCTTTACTCTGCAAAATTTTAAAAAAAAGATAAGAGAAAGAAATACAAAAGTGAAGTCTGGGCATGAATTATACAGTCATGCCATACTGATTGTACCTTTCCCGGCAAATGAACAATTTTCCCAGAAAGTATTTTTGCTTCAGTGGCTTCAGCCAAGCAGAAAAATGACTACATGCACTGGTCAAAATCCCATCAAATGTTCAAAATCAAGAATAATACCCACAGACATTATATGAGGTGTAAGACTTTTGAGGTAGGCTAAATTTATTCTCTTCTTGGCTTGTATGACAAAATATAAAACAGAAAAAAGTTAAACTATATGCACCATATGTCTTTAACATTTTGTAAACTAGTGTTTGGAAATATTTTCAAAGGTGCAATAGTAAGATTACTACAAAGATTGTCTATATACCATTTACCGAGATCCCTCTACCTATTTTAAAAATTTACCTCAAGTGTCTTCTCTCTCTTTCTCTCACTCTTTCCGTCTCTCCTCTCCTCTCCTCTTTTTTTTTCTGGATGATTTGCGAGTAAATTTTATTTGACATGAGTCTCATTTTAAACACATCAGTGATTTTTTCTTTCTTTTCTTTCTTTTTCTTTTTTCCTTGGGACTGGGGGTTTGAACCCAGGGACTTTGCACTGAGCTACATCCTCTGCCCTTTTCTTAATATTTTGAGGCAGTATCTCACTAAGTAACCACGTTGCCCAGGCTGGGCTCACACTTGTTATCCTCCTGCCTCAGCCTCCCAGGGTGCTGGGATTGCAAGTATTCACCACCATGCCTGGTGTGATTATTTCATAATATATTTACACAATCATGTTGAATCTATCATTGAGTTTAACACTGATGAAATATATCTTATCTAGCCTACTGTATGGGTTTGATCCTGTGTCCCCCCAAAGTCTCACGTAATCATGGCATGGACAAGGCTGAGTCTGGCGTTGTGATTGGTTTGTTGTCTGGCACTGGGATTGGTGATGTGAGTGTTGCACCCACCCAGGGGTGGAGCCAACATACGGTGTAAGGGCAAGAGGAAGGCATGTTCTGTATTTCTCACCGGTTGGCCTTGCTGTTTGGCAGCAGCCATGAATGGTGGCTTAGTTGGCCTTGGAGCCAACTAAGTATAGACTGAAAACCCCAAGAACTGCAAGAAATAAACTTTTCCTTCCCTAATTTTGGGCATCAGGTATTCTGTCTCAGCAGTGAGTAAAAAAGTAACTAAGATACCTACCATGATCATTCCATCTTGACAAGTGGCCCAAAAATATCTTTGTCTCTTACAATACTGACATTTTTTAAAAACTGCCAGTCTTTTTCTCACTTGCCATTTATCTGAGATTTCTTCATGATTAGATCCAAATTATGCATTCCTAGTTGAATACTATCTAGGTGATATCTAACATGTCATCTTTCTCTATTTCAGTTTCTCTATTTGTACAAGAAGACAATAATTTATTTGATAGAGGGTCAGTGAGACATAAGGAGGAGGCATGATTTAAACAGGCAACCCATCCAAGCAAGCCAAAAATGAGAGCATTTACAGGTTCAGACTATTGGCCCCAGGATTCTGATTTTCACCTACTCCTACCTCTGAGGGTGTCTTATTTGGAGGTGCTGATACTTATGTGATTGGCAGCTCCTCTTCCTCACCTCTAGAAACTGTGGAGTCCTGAGTGCCCAGCAAGTAATGAGCAGCACATATTTCAATGATTGATTTTTATTCATGCTTCTGGTGGTGACAGATCTGTGAGTTCCATCTCAAATCATAAATTGGGTACATGCAGAACATTGTGCATGAATTCCGATTCAAGGAGTGCTTAGTTTTTATTTTTGTAGCAGGCAGTAGACAGAGAAAAAAACGCATGTGAACTCATGGGGCCTCTCCTGCTCCAACACACACTTGCTGAAGTCTGGGTGACTGTGGCAGTGGAGAGAGAATCTATATGGATCTATTTTTCTGTAACATTGTATGATGAGCTTTGGAAAGTCCCATCTGCCCTTATATTCATTTCTCCACTGCTAGTATTGTTACCAGGCCATGTGGCTTCATCTCACCCAATATGCAGGCTCTTCATAACCTGAACAAAAAATTGAACAGGACACACAGAAGTAGTAAGAAAAACACAGAGGTGTTAAAGGGAAAGTATACCCCCACAGACTGGAAGCAGGCTGATGAAAAAACTGAAGAGCAAGTTTGACACAGAGTGGCCCTGTCTATTTTAGATTTGAGATTAGAATACACTTTGGATAGTTCTAGGTGGGCAGAGTCAGAGATGGCAAATGCAGGGAGTTTCAGGATTGACATCTCTTGTTTTTCTAGAATTTGGGGAGTGGTCAGGGGTGATAACTGCCTGGTTTTTACCAAACAACTATGGTATGGAAACTGAGGCACAGAAAAATTAAACAACTTGTCCAAGGCCACACAATCAGTAAGTGGCAGATACAAGACATAAAAGAAAGTTAGCAGTGAAGCCCCCGTTTCTTCCTCTAGATGGTCTTACCAGACAGCAGAGGAGTGCAAATGGAAAAGGAACCACAGGAACTGAGCCGAATGAGAGCTCTAGGTAAGGCCTGACTGGGACTCGGAATATTCACTCCTGCAATTACTTGGATGGAGTGAAAAGGGTAAACAAGAGAGAAGCAAAGCCTACGGATTGCTCTGTCTTCTCTAGCTATTTCCTTCCCTCTTCCCACTTTACAACACATCCTTGGCCTTAGCCTCTTGTGGGGCCTCTCATCACTTTGTTTCATTTATTCCTGTCTATAGAAAAAATAATAGTTTCTTTCCACAGCTTCACATTCTGCTTTAGTCCTGATTAATGAGCAATTTATTCTTTGTGCATAAACCTTGTAAATCTGTAAAAATTATGAGAAAAATTTTTAAATCACGGTTAATCTTCTCTTTCTGTAATAGTTATGCATTTACACCTTTTTCTTATGCATGTATTTTTAAATGGTGGATAATCCTACAAATATTTTTAAATTTAACATACATATTTTCCTGTAGTCCAAAATATTTTATAAAACTTCATAGCCCAGCAGATTTTTTTTCTGCCAATTAGCCCCCAGTATTAGACATCTTCATGGTTCTAGTTTCTCCCTATCCTAAAGAATAATTTCACTATTACTAGTTACATTATTGTAACTAAGTCCTTGGGTATTTCTTTATTCTGGGAGAAGACAATAAAAATGGACATGGAAATATATACTGCTAATTCTCTTTTCACTGTGTTTGGGTTACACTCAACCCATTTTCCTTCATCCTAACCCTCCCCATAGCTCTAGGTCCAAATGACAAGTCAGAAGATCCAGGGAAGTATTGGCTGAAAATTCACAGATCTGTAGTGCTATAACCACAGGCGCTGGGCTCATCAGACGTAGATGTGAAATTCTATCATTTGCTGTGTGCCTTTAGGTAAGTTGCTTCTCCTCTCTAAAATTCTATTTAATCATATGTAAGAATGAAAATAATAAGATTTCCACAGAGTTACATTTCCCAAACTTTTTTTACTTATTTTTTAAGAGCAGAATGTATTTGAGAGAAACAAAGCTTCTGTCCGAGAGAAAGATAGAAGGGGTCCCAAGTGAGTTGCCAAAGACTCTGTCTTTTCTAGGGACTTTTATAGAGCAAAACTACAGATGAGATGGGCCCAAAATGGGGAAAAATGGAAACTTGCAAGGTAGACATGAGGTGGAACAGAACTATGCTCAACCAGTAAGATCACAAGTATAATTGTTCAGGTAAGATTGATTAAACTGGGATCCAATAGGGAAGAAATCACATAGCAAGCAGAAATGGTGCCTTTGCCTGTAGGGGGTTGGATTAGTGGCTTATTCTGGCTTCCTTAAGGTGGTCAATACCTATTTAGCATATCGGTCCCTGAGGTTTATCCTTAAGGTGTGGGTGCATTTGTTTTGTCTTTTGTTTTGAGATCTGGCTAGCAGCAGGAGGTGTTTATTTTCCCCACATAGTTGCAGGGTATCTGGTCTTTGGCACTGGCTCCTTTGAGGGCCCATCCCTGTGTGACTGCCCACAACACTCTATCTAACTCAGCTGCCTATAAAATTCCCCCTTCTGAAGAAGTATCCCAAACTGCTGTGAGGGAATAATGGGTGATGACCAATCTGATTTCTTCAGGAGGCTGAAGGGGGTCATAGTTGTTGTCTTACTTACTTTTCACTTGTTGCTGAAACAGAATACCTGATGCACAAAATTAGGGAAGGAAAGGTTTATTTCCTTCAGTTCTCGGGGGTTTCAGTCCATACTTAGTTGACTCCAAGGCAGCATGGCATGGCAGGGCAGTCTTTCATGGTGGCCACCAAACAGCAAGATGTGAACCCCAGAAAGAAAACATGCCTTCTTCTCGCCCTTACACTGTATGTCGCCTTCACTCCTGAGCAGGTGCTGCACTCACATCGCAAATCCCAGCACTAGACAACAAACCAATCACAAACGCCAGACTCAGCCCCATCCAATATTACATGAGGATTTGTTGGGGGCCATCCGACTGACCACACTATAACAGTTGTTGATTGGCAGTCAGAGATATTCTACAGAGGGTCTAACCAGGCCCTTGATAGACACCAGGCATTTTCATCTTGGGTAGGCTTGCAGGTTTAAGTCTCTGTCCAATGATCTTGGTGGAACACCTCCAAATGATACAGGGGAAAGAAACTCCCAACCTACTAAATGTCAGGTACTAAGAGTTTGTATTCTCTAAAATCAAAGAATGAATTTTAGGAACAACAGAGGTTAAGAGCAGAATATATTTATTGAGAGAAAAAAACTTCTGTCCAAGAGAGAGGCAGAAGGGGTCCTGAATGGATTATCCTTTTTTATTTATTTGCTTATTTTTTTCATTTATTTTGAGACAGGGTCTCTCTGCCAAAGCTGACCTTAAACTTGTGACCCTCCTGCCTCAGCCTCCCAAGTAGTTGGAATTACAGGTGTGTACCATGAAAACAGCTCTTTTTTATTTTCCTTTAACACACCTTCAAGTAGTTTTATTATCAGTAGTTAATAGTAGTGATACACAAAGTGAGGAAAAAGAAATGCAATTAAAGTTTTAAAATTTTTATTAAACATTTAAGTAATTTTCTGTTGGCACAATATACTTATGCAAGTTTTTCAAGTTTATTCCTTTTGTAAATTTTCATTTTTAATTGATGAATGGTAATTGTATTACTTATGGTATATAGTGTAATGTTTTGATAGCTGTAGACATTTGGAAAGATTAAGTCAAGCTAATTAACAGATCTATCACTCTACATATTTATCTTTTCATGTAGTGAAAATATTTAAAGTTTACTCTTAACAATAATCTTAAAACATACAATAGATTATTTTTGTAGTCATCATTTTATGCAACAGATCATTAGAGTTTAGTCCTCCTATCTGACTGAAATTTTGTACCTTTTGATCAACATCTCTTCCTTCACTATCTATTCCTCTCCCCCAATCTTTGGTAACTACTATTCTTGTTTTTGAACTCAAATGTAAATATAATCATACAGTATTTGCCTTTCTGTGCCTAGCATATTTCACTTAGCCTGATGTCTTCCAGGTTCGCCTCTTGGTGAAATTTCCATCTTTTTAAGGTTGTGTAGTATTTTTGCTCTTATATATCATGTTGTCTCTCTACTAACAGTTTAGGTGCCTAGACTGGAAAGATGTTGGGTAGGTGAGGCTATCCAGGGAAGCAGCAAATAAGACATCTTGGGGAATATTCCTGTATTAGTGCTTGCTTACAAGAGTTTGCAGAGCTGGGGCAAGTTTCCTCAAAAGACTGAACATGCTCTGAATCAGATTTAATGCAGGACATAGAAATTTACAAGCTTGGCCTACAGTGACCACTCACAGAGTCAAATGTAGGTGAGTACGAAAGATCTGCTTATGTGCTAGAGATCCAAAGCCAAGGCCTGGAACCCAGGGCAACATTCCATAAGAGTCAGCATCAGGAGGCCAAAGGATCCCCAATGAAAGACTGGGGGACATGCACTGGGAAATTGAAGGATCAGCACTAGAAGCTAAAGAGTCTGTGCCAATAGGCTGAAAGGCTGGTACTGGAAGCTGAAGAATGTGCACCAAAGAAAACCAGGAGATAATGCCCAAGACAAATGTGAACACCAGAGTTCCTCTGAAGAGAACAACCGAAGTTCCTCCAAGGAAAATTAGTCTTAATAAAGTTTTCAAGAAAAATCAGCTGAAATCCTTCCATTCCATTCTCCTTTTATACCATTCCAACAACAATCCTTAAAGTGGGTCTTCAACACCCAGAACCAAGCTGACTCGATTCAGCTAGGCATTACCCACTCAAATTGACAATCAGTTAATCACCTCAGTAGCCTTACTGTCCACCCAGCTCCAGTGATGTCGGTTGATGGTTGATCATGAATTCTTTCCTAAGGTGCTTTGTCCAAGGGCAGCCTTGGTAGAGCGAAGATGAATCTGAAAGATCCTGTGCAGCTTATTGAAGCAAGACTTGTAGAACAATCTCCTTCTACCCTTCCCCTTCCCCTGTAGCTATAACCTATTTTTCTGGTACAGATAAGATTGGCAACTATGTCCTGTAAACAGAGTTTATGTCATCTCAGAATTCAAAAGGCTCTGTCTTCTTTCAAGGCTAAATTATTAATTGCTTGTCTTGTTTCTGTACCCTCGATTGCCCCTCCCCTACTTCAGTTTCTAAAGACCAACCCCTTCAGCCAAATGTGCAAAACTAGAATGTCTCCTTTGGTCTAATACCCAGCACTTTGGACATGGGTTCAGCTGAGTTGATGAGCATCTAAAATCCTGGAAGTAGCTCCTCCTTTTTCCCTGTTGGTCTCTCTGATCTCTTGGATTCTGCAACATTATGAGATGGGTCAGAGGCTCTGGTCTGAAGGGGAAGGTTTCCTCCTTGCCTTTGTCTTTCACTGAATGGGGCAGCAGAAAAGCAGAGTTGAAGCGGAGCATGGCACACTTGCCTCTGAGCATGGCTTCCCTATCTGGATTCTCTTCACGTTTGACTCCTTGTCCCAGATGATTACATGTGACCCAGTCCTTGATGGAGCACCGGGATCATGTCAGAGAAGATGTGATTACACAAGTAGGAGGGAATCTATATCCCAGTGATTCATTTGCATGGACTAACAATAAGATATGGGCAAGATCCATGGTCATCTTGTGCCAATTAATCCTTAGCATATCAGCAAGGACCACCTCCCTTCCCCTCCTTGGTACTGTTCTGGATCAAAAAAAACAGAGAACGTGATGATACAGAAGAGGATTGGGAAATTATGGAACATTCATTTAATGGAAGGCACTGGAATCCCAGATCCCAACTCACAATCCAGACTGCAACATGGGAATGTCCACATTTGTGATAGACATGCTGAGCTTTGGCACATACAAGTGTCTCAGGCCTCAGGTAATGGAGAGAAGTGAGGAAAACATAATCTGGAGGCAAGGATAGAATCCTCCAGTCCTATCAAACACTCTTATTCCTCTTTAGCCTAGGGCATGTCATGTGACCTCCCTGGATTCATTATCTTCATTGTAAAGAAACGTTAATCTGAATCTCAGAAGGAGACTAGGAAGAACAGGGAAGGGGTGGCCAGGGCTAATGAGGGAAAAGAGGTGCTTGAGAGCCTCCCATTCCTACTCCAGTTTCTTCCTCCACCTATCTCATGGTTAGCCTGGTCCTTCTGACTCCAGGGTGAGGAACATTCTCCTCATCATTGACGTATGCTGCTCATAAGCAGTTTTCTCCCTAGGAGAACTGGCTCAGTGAGCAGAGCCACACAGACTGAGCCACCCGAACTGGGTACAGAGCCGGGTGGTAGGGTATGCAGGGACCAGGGAAAGAGCAGAGAAACATGAATAAGGAAAGAGTGGAGATTGGGGCACGGAAGAGAGGGTACATGTGGAGACTATGTTAGGTTCTCAGTGATCACAGCAGGGGAAATAAAAGCAACAAGTTCATGGGTATTTGTTCTAATTTATTTGGCAAGGACAAGAGTTCAGATGGTGTGGAAGATGGCATTCCTGTTGATGTTTTTATGCCTATGATTTAAAGTCCTCATGCTGGAGAGCCAGACACCAGCCCTCTGCTGTGAGCCTGTGCCATTCACAGACTGTGGGGGAGGAAAACAAGAAGTCAGTGAGAAGCTAAGACCTCCTGTGAGTTGGAGCCATGATCTGGGGACAGCCAGGTGTCAGCCCCTTCTGGCCCATGGGCAGGAGGACAATAAGAGCCCAGGTCTCTCCCTCCAACTTCTCCATAAGCAATCGGCTGATCTGGAGAAACACAGGCTGTAATGATAGCTAATGAGGTGAAATACAACTTAATGCTTGTAGTGTTTCTGATCATCTATTCAGAGGATAACAATACACAGTGTAGCATAGACGGGGGATCTCCGTTTGAAGGTGGTAGCCATTGTTAATTCCCTATTATCTTGTTTTGAAATCCTGTATCATTCTGATTGTTTTGTTTGGTTGGGTTTTATTCTGTTTTATCTTGTCTGATTTTATTATGTCCAATGGCATAGGCAGCTATTTCAAAGATAACAAGATAAAAGCCATTTTGGATTTCTATTATCTTGTTTTGAAGTCCTGTACTGTATTCATTGTTTCGTTTTTATTGGTTCTATTCTGTCTCTGTTTTGTTTGATTTTACTATGCCTGAAGACATGGGCAGCTATTTTGAAGACAAGAGACATTACAGTAAACACTGTTGATTTCCTATTACCTTGCTTTGAAATCCTGTGTCACTTACACCATCTTGTTTTGATTGGCTTTATTGTGTTTTATTTTACTTGGTTTTATTCTCTCTAAAATAAAATTTAAACAAAAATAAAAAAATAAAATCCTCATGCTTTAGATATGGTATCACTCTCTGAATAAAGGTTTAGGGGGGACAGAATGTATAGCCTACCCTCCACTCACAGGAGGCTGTTGCAAATGTTCCTGCAGAATACTGAACTGCATCTAACATTTTAACACTTTTTGAAATATGAGCAGTGTTGGCTACATAGATCAACTGTGGGCAACTTCTTAGAGCCTGGATTCCTTAAAAGGAGCAGATAGAGTAAATGGAAGCATTGCCTAGAAAGCAGCCTTGTTGAGACAACTAGCCTGCCTTGTTGGTGAGTGGCATGTGACCGGTGCAGACTCCAGGAACAGAAAGATCTGTGCCTCCCATACACCTACCAGTGTGCGAGCTAAGAATCAAGGACACCCCCACCCCCTTTCACCCCATAAGCCCTGCTGGTTCGGAGGACTGGCTAAGTTGATAGCAACTAAGGTTCATAAAGCAACTAAATGCTTGTATTGTTTGGTTGATTTTGCAGACCTGGGGCTGGCAGTCTGAACATCTCTTGGGAAGATGACAGTATGCAATGTAGCAAATATGGGGGATTCCCTTCTGTCTTATCTTTGAGGTCCAATATTGTTCTGTTGTTTTGATTTATTCTGATTAATTTTTTTTCTTTATTTCATATTCTGTTTTTATTGGTTTTATTCTGTTTTGTTTTTGGTTTGATTTTACTATACGTGATGGAATGGTCAACTATTGTGAAGATAACAAGATATACTATAGTAGCTATTGTTTTCCTAGTATCTTTCTTTAAAGTTCTGTACCAGTTCTACTGCTTTGTTTTGATTGACTTTGTTCTGTTATGTTTTGTTGCCTTTTACTATCTTTAAAATAAAATTTTTTTAAAAAGCAGCCTTGTCAAGCTGAAAGTTCCTCCCAGGCCTCAGCATCCAGGACCCACTCACTACACTCCTGAACATTTCTGGGAACTTCTTTTGTGCCTCTCACCAAATCCTAGTGATCAGCAGTGTCTTAAATCCTATGCTCCCTCCACTACTCTCTCAGTTCTCCATAGACCTCAATGCCTGAGCTTCATGAAATGAGCCTGGCCTCTTAGATCATCATATAGCAGAAGAGTCAAATATTGCTACAGAGTGCTCATCTTGAATTATACGTGCATATTTTGAACTATATAAAATTGTATTGCATTTCAGCCATTATTTGATGTAGGCCCTCATTTACACCAATTTATTCTATCCTAAATAGTAACACACAGTTTAAGAAGAATAAAACTTTTCTCTTTGGCAACCCTCATGTTTTGGATCCAGTGATCAATGGAGATGCAGCTCAAAAGAGACTCTTGCTCCTTGCCTGACTTCATGAGGGCCTTCTTCTTGGTACAGAAGAACACTAGGTTTCTGATTCATCTCTTTAACAAATTTCTTCTGTGACCTTGGGCAAGTTCTTTCTCTGCATGACTCACTAGAGTAATGAAAGTTTAAAATGAGAGCATTCACTGAATTAATGTTTTTTTTTTATTTCTTACATGCAGGACAATGGACTCACTGTTACATACTATAACATAATTCAGAGAAGAATTCAGGCCACTGGGAGTAAATACATGCCAAATCTCCATAGTGCAAAATTATTTCTAAAATATTTGAAGAAACATAGATAACCTATATAAGGTTTCTGATGCAGCTCAGTGATAGAGCACATGCCCAGCATACTGAAGGCCCTGGACTCCGTCCCCAGCACTGCAAGAAAGAAAAAAAGCTCTGCAGAGATGAGAGCAAAATTGAGGTCAAGTTTAGAGGTAGGGAAGACAAGTGAATTTAGAAATGAGAACTAGCCCTGTAATGGGCATGGGTGGGAGGTGCTTGGGTTTCTGCCAGGTCCTCCTGGATTGGAATACACAGAGAAAGACCAGCCCCTGCCTGCCTCTACTGCAGCTCTTTCTCTGTCTTCTCTTCAAAGCAGTGCCTGGTTGAGCCCAGCTGCGTTTGGCCAGACCTTACCCACATATCTTATGGTGCCATGACAACTGTGCTGCTTCTCCAGTTCCTGCTGATGCTTAGCCTAGGACTGCAGCTTGTGCCTGGGAGTCTCAAGCAGCACCTTCCGAGTATGTGCTGGGTCTGGTCCCAGGGGAGGGAAGCAGATTCTGTGGGGAGTAGAGAGTGAGGGGATGGGGCACACAGTACAGAACGCATTATGAAAGAATATAGTGTCATGTTCAAGAGTCAAAGCTTTATGTCAGCAAGACCTAGGTTAGAATCTCTGCTCTGTTGGCTCACTGTGTGACCCTGAGCCAGGGACTGGGCCTCGGATTTTATCTTCATGATGGATGTAATGGCAATAAGACAGTTTGGAGGAGAGACTGAAGTCATGTATGCAGACAAAGAGCACCCTTCTAAGGGATGATCCCCACTTTTTTTTTTTTGGTACCAGAAATCAAACTTAGGACCTTGTACTTGCCAGACAGTTGCTGTGCCAGAGCTATATCCCTGGCTGCAGTGAATGCTCAATAAGTGTTAGTTACTACAAATGGTACCAACTGTATACCCTAGTTTATTCATGCTGTCCCTGGCTCCTTCCTGGATACTTGGTCCACTTTTCAAGTATTAAAACACACAGAAAAATTGAGAAGGATTCAAGCTGCAATCTCCATAAACTTGACCTTAGAGGATGTTTTCAGAGGAAGGGAAAAGGAAATCTTAGATTGAATTTCACATTTTAAATATCCATATGTACTGGAATTATCAATGGTTAGCATCAGTGGGGCAGTGTAGTTACCTCAGCAGCCATCATGCTCCTGCTCAGCTTCACAAAAGCAATAATGCTGACTTTGACCAATGATAAATGGAAAAGAACTACTATTACTTGTGAATGCATTTCTCTGAGGGGAGAGCATCTTGAGAATATTTTGGGCACAGAAGACAGATGTGTCTCATAGCCTGCGTTTCTTAGGTGACTACATTCAACTTTAGGAGCTTGACAAAGGCAGCCAGCTGCATAGGACTGAGAGGGGTTAAGCAAACTGAAAGACAACAGGAGTACCCAGGGCAAAGTTTCTTGGAAAATCAAGGACTAGACTTTGAGAAGTTTCTGACAGTTTAGCATCTATTGTGTGTGAGACTGGGATCAGACACCCAGAAAC
Source organism: Dasyprocta punctata (assembly GCA_004363535.1). Taxonomy (NCBI): domain Eukaryota; kingdom Metazoa; phylum Chordata; class Mammalia; order Rodentia; family Dasyproctidae; genus Dasyprocta; species Dasyprocta punctata. The sequence goes on from RJWM01021918.1 coordinate 18,624, forward strand.
AAATTGAAACTGGAGAAGTACAACCTCTCTGAGAACCCTAGCTTGTGACCTCTTCTCCCACACTGCTCCACTGAATACCAAGCTCTTCAAACTGAGGGATGGTTCCCATCTCGTACCTTCCCGCACAGACTTCTGGCATGGTTGAGAGGTCAAGTGAGTGTTGGTTACCGGTCTCTAACAAATGTCAACAGCTTGGATCTTGGCTTCCTGCACCTTATCTCTGGTGACGTTTGCTATTATAGTAATAACTATAATCTCACTCTTCATTCCTTTCAAATCTTGGTGATATCCTACAGATCTCTCTTCTAACTATAAATACCTACAGAAAAATAAACCAAGTGATGGGCAACAGATGCCTTATTTATGACTTTGGCCCCAAAGAAAGGACAAGTGATGAATACAAAACTTAGACCTAGTAGTGGTGGGAAAAGGGGTTAATAGACCAATGTTTGTAGTGTAAAAACTCAGGAATAGGGAGGACACTGGGTTTGGTCCCTCGGGATAGGATTTTCTGGTGGAAGTGGATCTTAGCTTTGAAATGGAATACATAAGGGTGTCAACATGGTGATGCTTATTTTTCTCTAACAGTAGAAAGTAGGAGGATGCTAGGCTCTGGGCTCCTGATGAGGTGACACCAAGGGGAAAGGAAAAGTTGAATCTTTGCATATCATTGTCAAATTCCCACCTTCTTATCATGAAGAAAGTCATGTCTAGAACTCACCTGTGAGTTGACTCTTACTTTTCTGATCCAAGACTCTCAGGTTGCTCTGTGACCTTAATCCTTCAGCAAAACCTACCTACTAGCTATTCTTCATACACACAGTCTGAGTTAGGTTGACCATAGGATAAACTATGCTGTTCATGAGAAAATGCACAACTTGCTCAAAACCACACAATGAGTCAGTGCAGAATGGGTACACACAGCATTCATACACTTGGAAAAAACTCGAACAGGTCTATGGGGACTTGACATCTGACCTGCAAAGATAATAGATGAACAATGGGTTCAGGCTCCTGCCAAATGCAGTCTTTGATCAAATAACCAAGGACTGGTTCACTGCTCAGAATTCAGAGGAAAACATCAGCTAAGGAAAAAATTTGATCCTCCTCTCCCAGGACCACCCAAGGCAGCTGAGGGTGGCAGGCTCCCTGGGATTTCCGAGCTTTGACTGTTATTCCAGTCTGTTGTTTACACTTCTACCTGTTCTGTATTTCAGAGTACATCTTGGAACCTCCATCCTGCATATCTGAACCTGAGAGCTGCTTCCAATTCTGTACATTGCAGGAAGATTGTCCGCAAGGATTCCAGTGCTGTTCTGCCTACTGTGGGATAGTCTGTTCATTAAATAAGCCTTCAAAACGCAAGAAGTAAGCAATTTCTCATGTCAGTCCTGACCCTCGAGCAGCTGTTCTGATTCAGAAGAACTCTCTTGCTAACCACTTTGATTGTTCTTGTTTTCCATTCTTTTTTCTTTCCTTCTCTTTTCGTTACTGTTCTTTCTTCTTTGTAAATATTATTGTTACCATATTGCCAACATTTTTCTTCTCTTTGCCCAGGATAATTTCTACAAAATCTTGATTAAGAGATTTTTCCTTGCTTTTTTTTCTTATTATTATTATTTGTTCTTTGTAATTATTGTTGTTGCCATATTGCCGGTATTTTCCTTCTCTTTGCCCAGGATAATTTCCACAAAAGTCCTGATTAGGAGAGCTTTCCTCCATCCCCAGACTACAAAATCCTTCTCTTCCCATGACCACATGAGTGAATTTCTGACTTCATCTCTCTGGACACATCCACAAACACCTCCATCCACAGACCTTCCCTGTCCCAGAATCCACCTTTACCCCTCAGTCTGCCTGGACACTACCCCTGGAACTCAAGTGCCACCAAAACCCCACAGCAAGTGTGTTTTCTGCTTTTTGCTTGCTCTTTTCACCACACACCCCAGCCCCAGCCCAGTGTTCTGAGGTTCTGGAGGCCCAGCTCCAGGGAAGCTGTGGTTAACTGCCTGGGCATGAGCACAGCACCCAGTGCAGGAAAGGGAGAGGACTCTGGGACAGAAAAAGGGCACTAGGGTGCTAATGAGGCATCTGGCTCTAATTTACTCTGCAAGTACATCTTTCTGTCAGCCTCAGTGAGACAATGCCTCTTTTTGATTTTCACTCATTTTTTCGTGAATAATATTGGGACTCTATTTTCCTACTTGCAAAGCTCAGTCAAGTGAAGTCTCAATACATACATGACAGGAGACTAAAAACTAGATTGTTTTTTCTTTGCCATATTTCCTACCACAAAGTTAACACCCAGTATATGAGGCAGTGTACAAGGCAATGTAATACCGGCTTAGAGTCAACTACCAGAGCACAATCGAGATCTCACCACTTGTTGACCAAGTGACTAAACAAATCAATTAACCCTCTCGGGGTATCACTTTCCTCATCTTTAAGAATGAAACAATAATAGATTAAGGTAAACAATAGCACAGACCAAGCTCAAACTCTTAATCTACCTTCCTCAGACGTCCAAGTGCTGGGACTAGAGGTGTGCACTACCACACCTGGTTTAGTACTCTGCAGTTCTGCACTTCCTACAGCAGAAATCAGCTTCATGGTCTATTCTCAATGCGAAAAGTAGTTGAAAGTAAAGGTTGTATCTCCAAGAATAAAACTGCATAAGGTAAAATTTGAAAATATCTTTCTTCTACAGAAAAAAGGCCAAGAACCTCAGGCAACAGGATGCCTGAAGACCAAGGCATGTACCCCAGAGCATTGTAAGTACAGGGTTTGCCTCACTTTCCTGGTGTGAGATCTCCCAAGGATGTTCCTTTTCTTCTGCTAACCTCTACAGAAGATGAATATTCTCACAAGCCAGAATAGCCTTTGCAATGACCAGACTGCCTCCTGGTTCTATCATATACTACCTGGAGCAGCGTGCAGTCCAGGTTAAAGTCTGCAGCACAGAGCACCATAAAGAAGCAGTGTCATTAGCAGGGGGAACACTCAGATCTGAGACAAGGAACAGGCTCTTCCAGCCTCAGGGTTGACAATGTCCTGGGCAGCCAGTCAAACTGAGCCCTTCATGCTCCGCATGACTGTACGTCTATGAGACAGTCAGCCCTCTCATGGGAAAGATGAAGAGAACACCCTGACTCACTATATCATGAGGATAATACAAGACCACACGGTTGGAAGAACTTGGTCACAGTAAAGACTCAGCAAAAGTTAGCAGCTGCCAGTAACACACATAATGATATCACTCTGAGTACTAAGTGTTCCTGCCTTTAAAAAAGAAAGAGGTTTATCTTTTCCACTTGACCAGTGTTACAAGAATGGTGAACAAAATGAAGTCCCCTGTAAGTCTCAGCAATAGAAAGGTAGTATTCATAACTCAGTGGCTTTTGTTTCAGTGTGTTTAGGAACAACTGGAACTTAGGGTCTTCCACTTGTCTGTCTGATGGTGGTGTTTGAACTCAGATTTCTTTTACTGGCTTTGTGCAAAGACCATGATAAGTGCAGGTGGAGGCCAATGCAGTGGGGTAGGTGCATAGCCACCACTTTTACCCCTGCTCAGGCCCTGACGAGCCTAGCATGTTACTTCCCACTGCACCTTGGACATAACTGACTGCTCTGCCAAATACTGGCCGTCCATCAGTGTGTCATTAATGTTAGATAATCCAGGGCTCCTGCAACAAAGACACAGAAACCACAGTAACTTGGGTAGTCCCAGGCAAAGGGCTAAATAAAGGGGACAGATTCAGCTCTATTTTGAGTGCAATGTTAGGTTTAATGGCTATAGAATGGGAACGTTAAACCACTGTAAGGCCAACTCCCGTGCTTGGCCAAATGGGACAGGACTTCATTTTGGATGGGCACAAGAGCATTGCCATGTACCTGAGGCGTCTGCTATGAGAACAGGCGCCCCTGCTCCTGTGATCTGGTAGGCTTCAGCAAGACTGCACCTTTTCATCTAGGACATTAACTCTCAGATCCGGTAGATCTTCATGTTCCAGAGTTTGTTCTCCCTGAGGCTGCAGCCCATCCTCTGCATACTGGCTCCCCTGGACTGACTAGTGGCATGGCAGGAAGGGGTCAATGAGGCAGGAGATAAAAGTGCTAGGGAGGACCTGGGAAAATGCTGAACTTAGTCCCAGAAAGCACAGTGTTGAGCTCTCCCAGTCCTCCTGGAATGGAGCAATGGAGGCCCAGGCAGGCCTTGTCACAGTCTTCCACCACACCCTGGGCTCTGGGAAGTGTGGTCAAGGGCTTCCAACTTTTGTGTGAGCAATCGTTTTAGGTCATGTCATGCTCGATCTCATTTAGTCCTCACAGCAACTGTAATACCCAGTGCACAGAAAGGAACATAGATTTGAAAGAATATGCTCAGCCTCAGCCTGCTGATGGAGTTAGAGTCAAAATCCAAGGCTTGAGACACCTGAAAACACTTTTCTTCCCAAGGAATCTCTACTTGGGCAGTTCAGCTCCCTTCTCCTGAGTGGCTTTTTGGCCTTTCCTGTTTGCACTGAACGTTTCCATTGATGCTTTCCTCCTGCTTACCACTCAGGCTTTGTCACTCTTCGCTCCCTTTCATACTTAGAAACTTCCCTGCTAAACTTGGTCCCCTTCCAAAGCCCATGCACTCTGTGCCCTGAACACTAATCCTCACTCTTCTCTCTGCACTCAATGTCTTTCCCCAAATTTCCTGATGAGCTGCTACTCATGCTTCAGAGGTCGTATTACCTTGCAAACTTGGAAACTTCACCAACTCACCCCAGACAAAATTGATTACTCTGTATCTTTTTTCAATGTCCTGTATCTCCCCTAACATAAACTTTATTGCACTGTTCCAATCATTTTATTATTTTCTCTCTATGAATTATGAGTCCCTTAAAAGCAATAACTGTGTCTGGCTTCTTTGCCACAAAACTTTAGCCTTACATGTAGCAAGAATATCATTCAGCATTTTCAAATAGAGGTGACAAGAGCTTCTCAAGGAGTAGATTAATCCTAAAACTTGCTGAGTTGTTCTTATGAAAAACACCTTCACTGAACAGACCAGAGTCCTTCAGATATCAGTTGCCTAGTTCACTTTTGCTAGGTGCATCCGAATTCATTTTACAAATTATTTATCAGCCTGGCATAGAGGTCCACACCTGTAATTCCAGCACTTGAGTAGGTGTGGCAAGAGGATAGCTTTGACTTTTAGACCATCCTGGACTACATAGTGAGTTTAAGGTAACCCTGCACTACATAATGAGACCCCATCTCGGAAACACACACACACAAGATTACAAATATATTAATTTTTAGCTAATTTATATTTGCCTGTGGAAACTTCCAATATATGAGAGGTAAAGAAGCTTAAGAGTATCTGTCCACATAGGATATTAGCACAGAGTAAGGGTTAAGGGTCCTGGCTACTCTGAGACTCAGTCCAGCTCTGCCCTGCAGGTTATCTCTTAATCCTCTCAGCCATGTCCCAAAGATGAAATGTGATGGCACATGGAAAGTAAAGCACAAGGTCGGCAAAGCATCTAGGAAGAATGTTATGATTATCACTCATGTCTTGCTAGTTGTTTCTTCATCCAAAATTCCTGTTTTATAAAGTGATAACAGTTTACATTCTGCTATAAACTCTGCTTGCTTGGTTGGTTTTTAATTTCTCTAGGTTCCATGTAAAGTAACTGAAATTAATGAAGACGAGTACAGTTTCTCTGATCTTCAAAATATTTTAAGAGATAACGAGTTCTAGTTATGAAAAGTGCTGGATGTTTGAAAGATAATGTGATTAACCCTCACAGTGAAAGATCATCTAATCTGTCAGCGATCTCAAGTCCTCTACTAAGCCTTTGGAGACTGCGAAAGACTTTTCCTCTCAAAATTGTGTGATCATCTAGTCCCATAATTCTGCTTTTCTTCCAGTTGCATCCCCTCTAATGAACTTTTCCCAAGATAAATTTATCACACGTCCAGTCTTATTCATCTCTTCTGTGATGCCCTTCTAATCTGGCTGACTTCCTGATGATTTGTATCCAACAGGAAAGACTGTTCAGAAAAATCTGTAAGCTCCTTTGCCACCAAAAACTGGCCAAATATGGTTCAAGTGGACCTGAGTGAGGCAGATCTCTCACATACAGGTTGGCTTATTAAAAATGCGACATTGTTTTAATAATCCAAGCTTGATTCACCCAATATTGTAGGTATTTGTCACAAGAGGCTACTTAAATGTAAATTTATACTAATTATAATAAAATAAAAGATTTTATGAGCTTCTGAGTCTCGCTAGTCATTTCAAGTAATCAATTACCACACACAACTAGTAGCTTCTAGTGTGTTACACATCACAAATATAGAAAATTTTTATCATCACAGAGAGCTCCACTGGAAAGTATCGCTCTAAGCTATATAAAACTCATGTCTACTTAGTGATGGCTAATTGAACATCATGGTGATGAAAATTTTACAAGGGTTTAATATTATAAAAGATTTTTTACACTTAGCATGTTAGCATTTTATTCTAATTATTTGTGAAAGAAACAAGATTCCATGTATGTACTAACTCTTGAAACATATATTCTAACCAAGAAAATAGAGACACCTAGAACAGATTTCTATGAAGAATTTCAGCAAGAAGACTGCCAGCTCTGAACTCCTTGAGTGTGTGGCCAGCAACAGTTAAGGAAAGGCTTAGCTAAGGAGCTCCTCCTCTCAACAGGTTGTTCTGTAGTCTGGAAAAGGAAATGTCCCATGGACTGAGGTGGATTTGTGTGGACATGGCTTGAGGAAAAAGGATAGACTGGGTGTGTTCCAAAATACAGCAACCCAGGATTTTCAGTACCCCTTCTCTCCTACCCCAAACCTTTCTTCTATAGCTCTAAGAGTTTTTCCCAGCAATAACTATGTGATCTATAAGGTTGATATTTTTTAGTATCCAAAGTTGAATGACTTCACAAGCGTCAAAACATTGCACTTGGATTATGAGGTAAGATTACCCAAAGTCCATCACAGATGCCTTATTTCACTGGACAATAAAAGAATAATGAAGAGGGATCACTCTGTTGGCTGTAGTGACCAATTACTATTCTAAAGGATAAGTAGGACCATTGGTAAGCAGTGGGGGCAGGAATAAGACATAGAGCACAGGGACTTTCTAGGGCACTATTTCCAGGATAAAAAAGATTACAGTAACCAATACAAAAGAGTGAACAAGTGCTCACATAGTTTACAAGCCTCAGAAATAAGAACTTTAAGATATCCTACCATCTTGAGAAAAAAACCAGCCAGGTGTGGTGGCACATGCCTGTAATTCCAGCATTTGGGAGACTGAGGCAGGAGTATCACAGTGAATTCAAGGGCAGCCTGCACTACATAGTGAGACCCTGTGTCAAAAACAAAAAGCAAAAACAAAAACAAAAAAAAAACCCATTCACCAGTGTGTGTATTGTTTGCCAAAAGAAAGAGGGACTATCATGCACAGTATGAGAAACAAGTCATAAATATCAATCATGACTTTCTGATAAGAAAAGAAGTTCATAATATTCTCTTCTTTACTGTATCAGGCATATTTATATTTAAAAATATCTTTTAATATTATCTGCATATATTTTGTTCATTCTCATCTCTCCTACACTCCTATTACAGTGTGTGCGTAGATAATGCTTAAATTAGAATTATTGTATGGATATTTTAACATGGCTGATACGAATCCCACAACCAGCAAAATCTGAATGGCAAGAAATAATAAATATTTATCTGCCTTTCATACATCAAACAAACAATAGATGCCCAGCTATTCCAAACTGGATTTTACTGAGCTTGTGTCTAGTCTAAAAACTGAGCTGTGTGTGTGTGTGTGTGTGTGTGTGTGTGTGTGTAAGGTACTAAATCCAGGGTCTTACTCTACCACTGAGTTACATTCCCAGCCCTTGGGTCCACTTTTGAACTATGTGTCTCCTAGTGGTCCCTCAAGATACATTTTCTCGTGACAAGATGTAGGAGGCAAAGTAGTATATCCAGTCCTGCAAAGCTATTACAACCCTGAAAATGTCCCTGACCAAACAAGCAAAAGACAGGAGCATGTCAAAAAGTTAAGGAATAGACAACTAGATGCAAGGTCCAGGTGGCGCCACACTCCGGGATGCAATCTGCATAGCCGCCTGGGTCCCAGAGGACTCGGCCCCCACCCAGTAAGGCAGAGGCTCCAGCAGCACAGTCTGGGAGTGTGCCCACAATAGCTATGCAGAGGATCCAGCTCTACCCAGTCCTGCCTCTCAGCACAACCCACCAGGGGAATACCAGGCCAGACTCGCAGGACACATAACCCAGGACCCCAGAGCAATCCAACAAAGTACATCAGGGAAACATGCAGCCAGCCTCACAAACCACAGAACACAAGGGTCCAGCACCATAATCTGGGAGTGTTTCCCTGCTAGCCATAGGGATATTGGAGGATTGAAGCTCTACCCAACACATTGTTACACTACAATTCATTGGGAGGCTGCCTGCCCAGCCACACAGGTCCCAGAAGAAAATGATGAAACGAAAAACCAAGAGGCATTCTCAGTCCCCCAGCCCACTGAGAACAAAACCAAGAGACACTGAAGTGGAAGACACTGGGTGTCACAAAACTGAACTTTCTGAAACGATAGCAAATGCAGTAAAGAAACAACTCCATGAAACTATAGAGAAACTCAAATCAAAAATAGTCTCAGCTAAAAAATGAAATGATAACCATTATGAAAAAAATGTTGTGTGTATCTAAAGAAGATCAAGATAAAAAATAGAAGAACATAAGAAAATGATGGAAACTTTGAATGAACAATATAAGACACAAACAGAATGCATGAAACAGATTCAAAGGAAAATTCAGGAAATGAAAAATTCTACACAGAGGATCCCAGCTCTACCCAGCCCAGCATCTCAGCACAATCCAGGAGGGGAATGCCCAGCCAACCACACAGGACACAGAAGTACTGAGCCCAGCCCAGCCCAGAGCCACAGAGCCGCTCATCAGGGAGAGGCCAGCATAGCTGCAAGGCCTTGGAGAATTTGAGTTCTGCCCATTAGAACACAGGTGCCAACTCCATAGTTCATGGGTGTGGCCATGGGTCAGGTTTTGGAGGTTGCAAACTCTGCCCAGCCAAGAGCAAGGCCCCAGCACCATATACTGGGGTTGTGCTCTGGCTAGCTCTACACTTCACAGGCTCTGAACTCCTCGAAGCTAGATGCAAGGTCCCGGTGGTGCCACACTCTGGGGTGCACTCTGCCTAGCTGCCTGGGTCCCAGAGATTCTGAACTCCACCCAGCTAGGGGGAAAGTCCCAGCATCACCTTCCAGGAGTGAGTCCTCTCTAGCTGCACAGAGGATCCCAGCTCTTCCCAGCCCAGCATCCCAGCACAATTCATCAGAGGAATGCCTGGCCAGCCTCACAGGACACAGAGTACTAAGCCTAGCCCAGCCCAGAGGCCCAGAACTGCACATCATGAAATGGCCAGCATAGCTGCAGGACCTTGGAGAATATGAGTTCTGCCCATTAGAACACAAGGCACCAGGTCCATTGTTCAGGAGATTGGCCACACTGCAGGTCATAGAGGTTGCGAACTCTGCCCAGCCAGGAGTGAGACTCCTGGCACGATATGCCAGGGGCACGTTCTGGCTTGCCACACGTTCCAGAGGCTCTGAACTCCTCATAACCAGACACAAGGTCCCAGTGGTGCCACACTCCTGGAGCATGTTCCACCTAGCCGCCTGGGTCTTGAACATTCTAAACACCCAGCCAAGCACAAGGTCCCAGCACCACATCCACAGGTGAGTCTCTGCTAGCCACCTGGGTTGCAGAGGTTCTGAACACTACACAACCAGGTTCTAGGCCCCAGCAACAAGCTCCAGGTGCGTGACCCTGCTAGCTACAGGTAGGATGCATGCTTTGCCCAACCCAGCATACCAGAACAACCCAACAAAGTATATCAGGGGAACACAGGGCCAGCCTCACAGACCACAGAGCACAAGGATCCAGTGCTATAGTTTGGAGGTGTGCCCCGGCTAGCCACAGGGATATTGGATGACTAAAGCTTACCCAGCACAGTGTTTCACTGCAATCCATTAGGAGACTGCCTGCCCAGCCACATAGGTCCTAGAAGAACATGACAAAACAAAACAGGAAGATGCAATCTCAGTCCTCTGGTCCACTGAGAAAAAACCCAAGACACTGAAATGGAAGACACTGGGAATCACACAACTGAACTTTCTGAAATGATAGCAAATGAAGTAAAGAAACAACTCCATGAAGCTATCAAGGAAATCAGATCAGAAATAATCTCTCAGCTAAAAAATGAAATGACAATCATTATGAAAGAAATGTTGTGTGTATCTAAAGAAGATCAAGATAAAAAATAGAAGAACATAAAATGATGGAAACTTTGAACAAACAAAGATACAAATAGAATGCATGAAACAGATTCAAATGGAAATTCAGGAAATGAAAAATTCCATGGAAAGTTGGCAAAACCACTTGAATGAACCTGAAGATAGAATCTCAGACCTTGAAGACAGCATGGAAGCTTCCGATAATGGAACAAAAGATCTCTTAAAAATAACGAGGGCCGGGCGTGGTGGCGCAAGTCTTTAATCCCAGCACTCGGGAGGCTGAGGTAGGCGGAGCGTTGTGAGTTCGAGGCCGGCTTGGGCTACAACGTGGCGCAAGGCCGACCTGAGCTACATAGTGCGACCCTGCCTCAAAAAAACCAGGGCTGGGAGTTTGGCTCAGTGGGTTAAGCGCCTGCCCTGGCAGGCGCAAGGCTGTGAGTTCAATCCCCGGTGCCGCAAAAAAACAAAAACAAAAACAAAAACAAAAAAAATAACAAGGAACCAGGAAACAATTTAACAGCTGCAAGATGCTGCCAGGAGAAAACATAAGACTAATAGGTGTCAATGAAAAAGCAGGGGTCACTATGAATGACCTGCAAGGAATATTTGCAGAAATAATAGCAGAAAATTTTCCAAATATGGGAAGAGAATCTGATATACACATAGTGAGACATACAGAACCCAAATTAACCATAACCAAAATAAATCTTCAACCAGACGTATAATAATCAAGACATCAGAAATTCAGCACAAGAACAAAATACTAAAAGCTGTCAGAGAAAGGAAACAGATCACCTATGAAGGAAAGCCTATCAGAATCACGGAAGACTTCTCAACACAAACCTTCAAGTCAAGAAGAGCTTGGAGTAAAGTACTTCAAATCCTGAAAGAAAATAACTTTCAACCCAGATTCATGTATCTTGCAAAACTATCTTTAAAAATTAATGGTGAAAAAACACACTTACACAACAAAGAACAACTGGAGAAATTTATGGCCACCAAACCAACACTACAAAGAGTACTGAAAGACACTATAGAAACAGACAAACATAACTACAATCCTAAGAACACCAACAAAAGGAAACCACTAAGCAGGGCAAATAATTAAACAGAAAACCAACACCAGAAAGTTAACATGACAGGGATATATCAGTACATATCAGTTATATCAATTAATGTAAATGGTCTCAATTCACCAATGAAAAAGAAACAGACTGGCAGAGTGGGTTAAGAAACAAAATCCAACAATATGCTGTGTACAAGAAACAAATTTCACTCAAAAGGAAACTCATAGACTAAAAATCAAAGGATGGAAAACAATACTCCATGCAACTGAAACCCAGAAGAAAGGAAGGGTAGCTATTATGTTTGCAGACAATGTGAACCTCAAAAGGAAAATGATCAAAACAGATAAAGAAGGTCACTACCTACTTGTTAGGGGAAAGCTTCAAGAGAAAGAGATTATAATTATACATATATATGCACCAAATATGGGAGCACCCAACTATGTAAGACAATTCTTAATAGACATGAAAAACCAAATAAACAATAATGCAGTTATAAAGGTGGACCTTAACACTCCATTGTCACAAACAGACAGATCAACCAAACAAAAATCAGCAAAGAAATAACAGAACTGCATCAAACTTGTGAACGAATGGACCTAGTAGATGTGTACCAAGTGTCCCACCCAACAACATCAGAATACACATTCTTCGCAGCTGCACATGGGTCATTTTCTAAAATAGATCATATGCTAGTCCACAGAGTATGCTTAGGTAAATGCAAAGGAATTGAAATAATTCCATGCATACTATCTGAGCATAGTGCAATAAAATGGGAAATTAATGGCAAAAAGCCCCACAAGAACCCCATAAATGCATGGAAATTAAATAATACTTTCCTGAACAATCAAGGAGTTACAGAAGAAATTAAATAATATTTTCAATCAAATGGAAATGCTGATACAAATTACCAGAATCTATGGGATAAAATGAAAGCAGTCCTCAGAGGGAAATTTATAGCACTGAACTCCAACATCAGAAAACTGGAAAGAACAGAGATGAACAACTTAATGATGCACCTGAAACTTCTAGAAAAAGAAGAGCAAGTCAAGCCAAAAGGCTAAAGAAGGGAGAAACTTATAAAGAGCAGAGCAGAAATTAATGCAATTGAAAATAAGAAAACAATACAAAGAATTAATGAATCAAAGTGTTGGTTCTTTGAAAGAATAAATAAAATTGATAAACCCCTAGCCAACCTTATCAAATAGAGGAGAGAAAAAACTCAGATTCATGCAATAAGAAATGAAAAGGGCAAAATCACTACAGACCGAGTGGAAATACAGAAGACCATCAACACCTACTTTGAAAACCTTTACTCACATAGATTCGATAGCACAGAAGAAATGGACAGATTCCTAGAAACCTATGATTTACCAAAGCTGAATCAAGAAGATGTAAAGCTGCTGAATAACCCAATCTCAGCTAATGAAATTGAAAATGTAATTAGGAGCCTACCAACAAAGAAAAGCCCAGGCCCTGATGGATTCACTGCTGAATTCCACAAGAAATTTAGGGAAGACTTAATGCCAATGCTCCTCAAACTCTTTAATGAAATTGAAAGGGAAGTAAGTCTCCATAACTCATTCCTGGAAACAAGTATTACCCTAATATCAAAGCCAGAGAAAGACCCAACCAAAAAACCAAATTACAGGCCAATCTCCCTAATGAACATAGATGCAAAAATCCTCAATAAAACACTGGCAAATAGAACACAGAAAGTCATCAAAAAGATTACACACCATAATCAAGTGGTATTTATCCCAGGAATGCAGTAATGGTTGAACATATGCAAATCAATAAATGTAATACACCATATCAACAGGGACAAGGACAAGAATCGCATGATCATCTCAATAGATGCTGAGAAAACTTTAGAAAAAATTCAGCACTCATTCATGATAAAAACCCTACAGAAAACTGGAATAGATGGTCTCTGCCTCAACCTGATAAAAGCCATATATTGTAAACCAACAGCCAACATCTTACTAAATGGAGAAAAACTGAAAACTTTCAACCTAAAATCAGGAACAAGACAAGGATGTCCATTATCACCACTCCCATTCAGTACACTTCTGGAAATACTAGCCAGAGCAATTAGACAAGAGAAAGAAATAAAAGGAACAAGGATATGAAAGGAAGAAGTAAAATTATCATTATTTGCAGATGATATGATACTCTACATAGAAGACCCCCAAAGATCCATTAGAAGACTTCTAGAAGTAATAACCAAATTCAGTAATGTAGCTGGATACAAGATGAATACTCAAAAATCAATAGCATTCCTGTACACAAACAACAAAGTCACTGACAGAGAGATAAGGGAAACCACACTCTTCACTATCACATCCAAAAAAATGAAATACTTAGGAATCAATCTAACAAAGAAAGTAAAAGATCTATAAAGTGAAAATTACATTACTCTAAAGAAGGAAATTGAAGATTTCAGAAAACGGAAAGATATTCCCTGTTCATGGATAGGAAGAACAAACATCATGAAAATGGCCATTCTGCCAAAATTGTTATACAGATTTAATGCAATCCCAATCAAAATACAACAGGCATACCTCACAGAGCTAGAGAAATCATCTCTGAAATTCATCTGGAACCAGAAGAGACCTAGAACAGCAAGGGCAATTCTGGACAACAAAGGTAAGGCAGGAGGCATCACAATCCCCGACTTGAAACTATACTACAAAGCTACTGTGATAAAATCAGCATGGTACTGGAATCGAAACAGACCTGAAGATCAATGGAATAGATTAGAAGATACAGCCACAACTACAAACACACTTAGCCACCTCATCTTTGACAAAGGGGCCAAACATGTACATTTGAAGAAAGATAGCCTGTTTAATAAGTGGTGCTGGAAAAACTGGCTTTCCATATGCTGTAAACTAAAACTAGATCCATGCCTATCACCATGCACTAAAATAAAGTCAAAATGGATCAAGATCTGAATATTAAAACAGAGACACCAAACTTACTAGAAGACAGAATAGGTAAAAATCTTGATGACATAGGAGTAGTCAGAGAGTTCATGAACAAAAATCAAATTTCATGGGAAACACTTCCCAGAATCAACAACTGGGATCTCATCTTACTAAAATGTTTTTGCATGTCAAAGGAAATCTCCAGCAGAGTGAAAAGAAAACCCACGAATTGGGAAAATATCTTAGCCAATTGTCCATCAGACAAAGGACTTCTATCTAAAATGTATAAAGAATTAAATGAAATCAGGCCCCTAAAATTCAAGGACCCAATCCAAAAATGGGCATCTGAGATGAATACATACTTCTCAGAGAAAGAAATACAAATGGCAAATAAATATATGAAAAAATGTTCAACATCAATGATCATTCGGGAAATGCAAATTAAAACAACGCTGAGATTCCATCTCACTGCAGAAAGAATGGCCAAGATTAAAAAATCAACCAACAACAAATGCTGGAGGGGCTGTGGGGAAAAAGGAACTCTCCTCCACTGTTGGTGGGAGTGTAGCCTGATGCAACCACTGTGGAAGTCAATGTGGAGATTTCTCAAGAAGCTAGCATTAGAGATCCCATTCAACCCAGCTGTCCCACTTCTGGGCATTTTCCCAGAAGAATTGAAAACATCATACCACAGTGATATTTGTGCACCCATGTTTATAGCAACACAATTTGTAATAGCCAGATCTTGGAAACAACCCAAGTGCCCATCAATCAAAGAATGGATAAAAAAGATGTGGTATTTTCATACAATGGAGTACTACTCAGTTATCAAGAAAGACTGCATTGAGACTTTTATAAGCAAATGGACACGACTTGAGACCATACTCATAGGTGAGATAAATCAAACCCACATGTGTAAATACCATATTTTCTCCCTAGTGTAAGAAACTGAAGAAGTATATATGATCCAAAATCTATAATAAATACTATGGAAGGGTAAAAAACAGCTCACAGAGCAAAAGTAATTGGGAAGGGAAAAGTGGGAAAGAGGGAAGGGAAAAGGAAAAGATATAAATCTGTATATATGTATATGCAAGATAACTAAAATGAACACACAGCTGAATGTATTCGTTATTGAGAAAGAACAATTAATACTCATGATTAGATCAATTTTACATGTCTATATCTGTTAATGTGAACAACCATTTTAAAGATAATTATACGCAATATTGCAACCATTGTCAAGTTTCTATCATCCTGTTTTGTAAACCTGCAGTGTTACTGTTGTGCATTTACTCTAGTCGTTTGTTTGTCTCTTTTGCTTTTTGTCTTTGTTATATGTGTCTTTTCTTCTCTCTTAAAGAAATAAATAAATAATAAAATTATATTAACTTGAAGAAATTTTTTTTAAAAACTAAAAAGCTCCTTACTGGGCGTAGTGGTGCACGCCTTTAATCCCAGCACTCGGGAGGCTGAGGTAGGAGGAGCGTTGTGAGTTCGAGGCCGGCTTGAGCTACAACGCGAGTG
>RJWM01021919.1:0-34484 GCA_004363535.1 Dasyprocta punctata
GGAGTTTGGCTCAATGGCTTAAGCGCCTGTCTGGCAGGCGTGAGGTTGTGAGTTCGATCCCCGGTGCTGCAAAAAATAACATAAAATAAAAAAAATAAATAAGTAACGACTTACATATGCTAGGCTCTTGCTTGTGCCAGGTTCTGTGTTGAAGAATTTACATGAAGTCTCTTAACAACTCAGTGAGGCAGGAACGCCCGAGCCCGATTTTACAACACGAGCCTCAAGGCTCAGACAGTGCAGTACCTGCAGTCACCCAGGGGCCCGGCTGGCGTCTGGGCATGGGCACTGGCTCCAGCATTGCCTGCTGGCACTTGAGCGCCCCGGGTGGTCTGGGGGTGTGTCACACACCAAGCTTTCCTGGTGTCCCAAGTCCACAAACCACCAAAACGACACCCCCTGGGGTTGGCTGGACAGAGTAAGCACGCACATCTCCTGGCTCCCACCTGCAAAGCACTGCCACCCAGAGTGACAGGGCCTGGCCCTTCTTCCCCAGCACCCCGAGAGCCTGGGAATGAGAAGTGAGGGAGGAGCCTGCTACATGGCCTGTCATACCAGACAAGTACAACAACCTTCACATGGCCCGAGACCATGAGGACTGGCAGGACAGAGAGGCCTCATAAGTCCTTGCTTCCTAAACAACGGAAGTATGCAATGACCTCAGGCGAGTACCCTGAGGGCGTCCCTGTGACCTAGAGCCTGAGTTCAGAAAGCTCGGTGGTGTGGCTGGCACCACATGAGGGCCTGGCTCCTGGGTCCATGGCTGAGACCAAGCGTTTCAGGGTGGATGTTGCCATAACTCCAGAAAGGTCAAGAGCAGTCCACTTTCCGGGCAACTTGTTCCAGATTCCACGGTGCAGAGCTGGCGTGTCCCCCCACAGTACCCACGTGCAGATCAGCTAAAACAGCTCGTGAACGCTAAAGGCTGGGGTTCATGCTGTCTTGTTCACCCCCAAGGGGAGGGAGAAGTAGAAAGCTCAGTTTCAAAGCTGACCAAAGACTGTGATGCTGAGTGAGGTCACAGTGATAAATACAGCTATAAGACAATTTTCAGAGTGGAGAGCAAAAATCAGATGCTAAATATACTGTTATATGCACAAATTCTTTCTAGAAAGCGCACAGTTTTCCAGAAGGAATATTTTAGTGATTGCCCCTCAACAGGGAAATGAAATAGGAACTTTTTAGGATTTTCACTAAATAGCCTTTTAAGAATTTCTTACAGACAGTATTTATATACATTAAAAATTTTAAGAGCTGAGTGTGGAGGTGCATGCCTGTAATTCCAGCACTTGGGAGGTTGAGGCAAGAGGACTGTGGTGAATCTGAGGCCAGTCTAGGGTACACAGTCAATTCAAGGTCTGCTTGAACTGCCCGGTGAGCTCTTTTCTCAACACAAAACCAAAAACAAACACAAACAAACACAATTAATCCTAGTGCTAAAGGTAATCATTTACTATTTTAAAACTCATTTATTTGTGTTACTGAGGATTAAACCCAGGGCAATCATCCTGAGCCACACCCTCAGTTCTTTTTATGTATAAATATTCATATTCATTCTTCATATATATAATTTTTTTTAGCAAGATCTCGCTAAATTGCTTAGGCTAGGCTTGATGTTGAGATCCTCCAGCCTCAGCCTCCCAGGGTGCTGGGATTACAGGCGTGTGACACAGTGCCAGGTAAGGGGAATCCTTTAATGGGCACTGGGTTTCCAGAAGAGAACAAGAAATTGTACTTATTTTAGGCATTAACTAAAACCCACAGTGACTTGTAGTATAGGAGACAGAGACGGTCACAGTCAGCAGGACACTGTGACTTAAGAATGCGCTCCTTACAACCAGAAGCACGAGTTCAAATCCCTGCACTACCATTCGCTAGCTCTTGTGACTTCCCATAAGTTACTTAACCTTTTGAGGCCTCAAGGTCTTCATCTGTAAAATGGAACCAGCCAGGCCATCCTGAGAAATATGCGGAGGAGATCCTGGCGGGGGGGACGGAGGGGGGTGTGGAAAGCATTCCTGCACACAGTAAGCATTGCGCACTGTTGGTTATCTTTGCTTACAATGTTGCTTAGACAGCTAGGCCTGAGGAACAGGATCGCAGCACTTTCAAATTACACTTATGGCTCAACTTTTGGTAAAACATTGGAAACCCTGATCTTATTCAGTTCTCTCCCTGACCTGGGCTGCCTGGTACCCAAGTGGCTGTCAGCAAACACTGGCTGATGGATTTAGGAGGTCAATAAAAAGTCTGGAGTATTCAGCCAGATGTTGGCCACCGCTCTTCCCAAGGGACACAAGGCACTTCCAGTCTTCAGAAACCACTGCTGAGGTTGTTTAGTTCTCTCAACTACAAAACAGTAATTCCACTTACGTTCTCTAATTAAGTGCAACAACAAAATAAACAGGAACTCTCTATGAGGGAAAACTCCTAGAATGACACCTTCCTGAATGAACCCTGCTTCCAACAAAGCTCACTACGTCACTGTATCTGAGACTCAGTTCAAGGTGCGCTGGAAAATAAGACTCTTTAGACTAGATTTTTTCTAAAACAATACTTAAACCAGCCAGGTATGTACTAAATCTCAGTCCGCACCCAGACAAAGCTGTGACTTACACTTTCCTCGGGCTCTGCAGTTACAAAAGTCCATTCATCTCCACCCCCGGCCTCCATCTGTGAAATGGAGATGATAATGCCTAACACTAACTCGTTACAGATGTAAATGAGAATGCGTGCAGAATTTTGAGCAACTTGGAAAAAATAAATGATGTATTAACTGAAGACAATTTCAGTTGCTCTGATGCCAACTTTTAGGGACAAATAAGCCATCTCCTTCCTCCAAATGCGGGACTCTGAGCTCACCCCATCTGCGGGGCTTTCTCTAAGGTCTCCAGGGAGGGAACCCTGTACATCACTGGGGGCAGAAGGACCACCGGATTTCACCTATCTCACTGGCACTTAGAGTGTGAACTGCCTCGGTGACCTCTGGCAGGCCTTCAAGTCAGAGTTGGAAAGAAAAGAAAAACAGGTTAGAAAACAAAGGCGGCCTCTACTCCCTTACTTCCAAGAGGAAACATATTAGCACTTCATAGCCTGTAGCACAAGGCCTACTTTACCTTTCTCCTCCCATTGGAAGTCCTAAATCAAGGAGCAAAGAAACACAACGCCTGCCCCCTCTGGAGGTGCAGTGGGCACTCCGCTGAGGGCAGGCCAGGCCCTGGCCCAGGGCGCATCCCTTGCAAGCCCTGCCGGGCTGCAGGATTGAGGACTCGGTGCTTCCCTCCGCTCACTTTGTTTCTGTTGTCAACTTATTATGAAGGAGAAACCAACGTCGAACAACGGAGCAAACTGAAACGCTACACAGGATTAGAGAAGAGGCAGCAGGAAAGGGGCACAAGCAAAATGCTTGGGCTGCAAAGTTTATGGATGCCCTTGCAGCGGCCTCTCCAGCCCCGGGCCGCTGCAGTCACAAAGCCGTCCAGAGGGCCTTCTTCCCTCTCTCTCCCGGAGAAGCCGGATTCCTCAGACCTCTCCGCGGTCTGCAGCGACATGGGGCGGGATGGGGGGCGGGCAGGCGAACACTCAGAACTGTATCCATAAATGGTAGAGCCCTGTGCCCTCGGTACAGATACTTAATGGAAATCGTATGTGTTCACAGCCCCGGCCGACCTTTTTTGACACACGATTCCCAGTTAACAGTGGGCGCTCACAAGGCCATTAGGGCTGGTGGAGTTGCTTTTTCAAACTTCATGGGGTGGGGGGGAGAGACAGGCACGGCTTGGGGACCCGGGGACACAAGGTCACCGATCCCCGGCACGAGGTGGGCTCTCTGGGAGCGGCGCGAGAGCTGTGGGCTGGATGGACACGGTGAGAAAGAGAGAAGGGCGAAGAGAGAGGGAAAGAGGGAGCAGGAAAGAGGGGAGCAGGCGGGCGGGCGCGCAGTGAGGCCTAGCGGGCCGGGGGGGAGGGTGCAGGGCGGCAGCGGGCGGCGGGTGGGTGGGGACCTCGAGTGCCGGGGTGGCTCCGCGCCTACCTTCCAGGTAGCAGCTGGAGGACGAAGACAGCCCCTTCTTAGATTTGCAGCCCACCAGCTTCAAGCAGATCTCCAACATCTTCCCACGCCGGCAGCGGCGAGAAACGGTGCTCCCCCGGCTCCGGCCCGGCTCGGCTCGGCCGGCGCGTGCGTCCCCGGGCCCGGC
The DNA here is from genome assembly GCA_004363535.1 of Dasyprocta punctata. Lineage (NCBI taxonomy): Eukaryota > Metazoa > Chordata > Mammalia > Rodentia > Dasyproctidae > Dasyprocta > Dasyprocta punctata. The sequence goes on from RJWM01021919.1 coordinate 4,200, forward strand.
CCTGCCAGCCCGAGCTCAGGCCGCCCGCGGGTCGGGACGCTGCTAACAAAGGGCCCGCGCAGCGCCGCCAGCCGCCCCGCCCCGCCCCGCCCCGCCCGGCCGGCCCGGCCCGGCCCAGCTGCCTCACTTAACCCCTTCCTGGCCGTGGGGCTCCGGTCTGGATGCTAGAAGCCCCAGCTCCGAGGGCTCACACCTGATCTCCGCGGCCTGAATCTGCACCTCTTCCCACGCCTCGCGCATCTGTGTGGTGGCAGGAGCCATCCCCAACCTGTGCCACTCCTGGGAGTCCCCCCAGGCACAGGCACGGTGCCACGACACAAACCCTGTGTCCCTGTCTTTGAGAATGTTGGTGAAAATGCAAATTCCTCTGGAGTGATCAACTCTCAACTCCGTTGTTATTCGGGGAGTGTGCTGCGATTGAGTCTGAGGAATGAGGAGTCAGGGAGCTGAATTCACACAATGACCATACAAATATGGGGCCTGCGGGTCAAGCCAACCGTCTGGACCTGGAGACTGTTCAAATCCTTCCTTGCTTTCTTTTGTCCACCAGAAAGCTTTCCCCCTTCTTTGGTGAGTGTCCTGGGGTAGCGCTGTTTAAAATCCACTGTACTGTTGGGCTACTCTCAAATCTTCAAAACTGGGGCTGGGACTCACTGCAAACAACAGTAGAACATAAAGTAGCAACCAGCACAATACTGTTACTGGCATGAGCCCAGAAACCTAGATCAGTGGGAAACAATGAGAACCCAAACCACAGGAGTCATTACCCTTGACTCTTCAAGCTGGGCACGGTGGTACACACTTGTAAACCCAGCACTTGGAGGCTGGGGCAGGTGGATCCCAGGTTCTAGCCCAGGGTGGGCAACTTAGTCATTTAGTGAAAAAGCCCATCTCAAAAAATAAAAAGGGAAAAGGGAGGGCCGGGAGTTTGGCTCAGTGGCTTAAGCGCCTGCCCTGGCAGATGCGAGGTTGTGAGTTTGATCCCTGGTGCCGTAAAAAAAAAAAAAAAAAAAAAAAAAATGGGCTGGGGATGGAGCTGCACATGAAGGCCCAGGGTTCAATCTCTAGTACCAGCTGGTGGAGGTGGGCCAAAATGTACACAACCTAAGTCTGCCTGCCCCCAGGGTCAGCCTCCTGACCAGTGGTCAGGCTGCCCCTTCCCAAGGACAATCTATCTTCCAGGTGGATTAAAGTGTTGGATTTCGATGTCTTTGATCAAGTGACCAAGGTCTGTGTTCCAGAGAAAGCCTCCGAGCCTATCCTGTAATGACAGACACCTGTCTCTCCAGTACCCCAGCAAGGGCTAAGGCACAGATCTTCACCACGGTCTGCCAAAAACCGCAGGTAGAAAGTTAAGGGTGGCCTGGATGTGACCAGTGACTCGGTCACAGGGTGGCTCAGTCAGGATGCCATCGCCTGACCCCTGCTGTCTGGTACCAGGTTCGGGCCTCTGGGGCACCCAAGTTGCTGTGAGGGACGCACGCCTTCACCTAGGGCCACACAGCTACAGGGCCATGGGTGGCAGGTGCGCTGGCGGTAGCTGCTCCCTGGGTCCTGGGGGGCACTGTCCTGCTCCCCGGCCTGTGTGTCATGGCTGCTCATTTGTTTGGCATTGTTTCGAATGACACGTAACAGGACATGTATTGCCAGGAATAACATTCCAAAGGGGGCCCCCAATACAAACAAGTGAAAAAATGCAGTGTCTGTTTTGCTGCCATTTTGGAAAGTTCAAGGGCCTTGGATCAGACTATAAAAAGTCTGTCATTGTGCAGCATTTCAGATGAAAGGACTATATTCAGACTGGCAGCTTAATGCCAAGAATTACACATTAATAGGCATTTTTGAAATTCTAACCATATCCTTGAATACTAACCATTAATACGGGCCCAGATATTTATTCACATGCACTTTCCTTTACATTGGGATATGAGTTTATTTTTAAAAGCTAATGACTATTAATAATATTCTGCCCTTTAAGTCTAAAATGAACTTACCCTCTTAAAAATGAGTAATGCTTATAAACTGTGTCCAAATCATTTAAAATTTAGCTATAAAAGTATACATCAGCAGGTCTGAAAAAACACTCTAAATTAGTGTCTGCATATCGAAGATATTGCCAAAATGCACACTACCATAGCATCCTGGAATGTTTTTTCCAGATATAGCTTTGCATGTCTTTGAAACTTGTTGGCAAGATAGAAATAGCACCGTGCATAAGCAAACAGTCTTCAATCTTCTCACCAGAGGGAAAAAGGATTCCTCTCATCACCTTAAAACCTAAAAGTCATTCACTGAAAAAAACAGACAAAGAAGAAATAACCAAAGAGATACTACAAGAAGGTGGACTGACATGTTGGCTATGTGGCATTCAGTTTGGGAAAGGGACTCTTCTATTAGGCATCCTGCACGCGCCAGGCACTTGTGCGCCTCACAAGAAGTCCATGAGTTTGACAGTTTAATCCCATTTCACGGGTAAGGAGAAGAGGGACAATAAGAAGGGAATCCGCCCAGGTAGAAGGTAGTGAGATACCAACGCTCTAGATTTTCAAAATGGCACGAAACTTAGAACTGAAGTGGAAGAGGGATACTATGATCACGATCAGAGGATGAGATAAAAACCTGTAACTTGGGGAAATGTCTTAAAAGAAAAATAACTTGGTATAGAGCCTTTTTTTTTTTTTTTTGGTCTTTTTGAGACAGGGTCTCACTATGCAGTTCACTCTGGCTTTGAGCTCACTTTGTAGCCCAGGCTGGTCTCAAACTTGCAACAATCCTCCTGCCTCAGCCTCCAGAGTGCTGGGATTACAGGTGTGCACAACCACGACTGGCTAAAAGCTTTTAAAAAATACTTTAGGGTCAGGATGTAGCTCAGTCAGAGTGCTTACTGAGCATGTGTGAGCCCCTGGACCCAGGACTTAGTATGCACACCCCAATGAGGAAGAAAGGAAGGAAGGAAGGAGGGGAGGGCAGGAGGGACAGAGGAAGGAATAAAGGAAGTAAAGCTTGTGAGCTGATTGGTGTGTCTGAAAGTACGGCTGGTGGGCCACCTGTGAACAACTGGATGCTGCTTCAAGTGCGGATTTGTGGTCTCCAGCCCAACAGCAGCAAAACGTCTGAACTGAGCTGTTTGCAGTGGTCCGGATGATCAGACGGATGTGGGGGACACAGAAGACCACTGCCCCCGAAGAAGGACCGTTTGATGTTTGTTGTTACTGGGAAGAGGACAAATGGGAATTGGTATTTCTAAAATTTATTCATTCAAAAGCAATTTCTGAACCTAAGAAATGCTACTAAAGTTATTAGCAGAGGACTCTTCTCTGAAGATTTTAAGAGATTGAATGTTTTAGAATAGTGAGTTTAGTCCTCTTGAAAATGCAGCAGGTGAGGCAAGAGAATGAGACTTAGGACTTGGCACTACTTAGGGCGGGAAGTCAGGGGCGTGAGTGTGGGACACAGGCGAATTCCACAGGAGGGCTGGTCGGGACACCCACAGCCAGACGGCCGTGCGCTGGCTGGCTGCGCCCTTCCAGTACCTCTGAGACACGTGTGTGGGGTTTCCTGAGCACAGGCCCACAAACCCCACTGCCTCTGACGGCTCCGTGGGCCCTGTGTCTGTCCAACTAGAGGACAAGACAGCTTAAGAGAGTCTATCAGCCGCATCATTTTTGCTTTTCCATAAGCACACGCACTCATCCCTGTAGGACTCCCAAAGGCTGAAGCAGACCACACCACTGGATGGGCAGGAGTCATGGGTCACCGAGGCCTGGTGACTCTGGCCCAGGCAAACCAAGCAACAGGGGAGGCGAGAGTGGGGTTGACTTTGACTGAGCTTTGACATTACGCACGCTTCCTTCTGAAGCTCAGCCTGGCCATGCCCTGTGCTGTACCTGTAAGAGCTCGGTCTGCTTGTCCGTGAGACGGGAGGTGGGCAGGAGAGGGGCCGTCTCCCTTGGTCTGAAGACTAGGAAGAGTATGGAAGTGGCCCGTGCACAGTGGCTCTTCTTACTTCCAAAGAAGGACTCCTACCCCGGCAGGGGATGGCCTGAGTTCCTGCCTTCAAGGGCTAAGTCAAGGGGTCCCATGAACAACTGTGACATGTGACAATGACTCCAAAAGGCACAGGCCGAGGGCATTAAGTCTGGAGGTTTTCCAAGGGACAAGGAAATCAATTCATTTTGTGAAGGGAAAGAAACACTAGCTATGGTTAGGAGTGGCCACTCGGGCTCAAATGTCACACAGCCCCACCTTTTATAGCCTAATGCCCAGGTTTGTGACAAGGACTTTGTCGCGAGACGCCAATCGCATCCTCCGCATCCTCCCTGGCACCCCCTCCGGCCCAGGAAGCAGCACGCAGGCGGCCCCTGACTGCACTGTCCCGTCCTTGTGGGATCTCCAAGACTACATTCTCAGATGGGGGCCAAATCTGGACTGCTTGAGAGTAGATCCACTTTCTAGAAAATTGCAGAAGAATGACTTTATTCTTTCCCAGATGGAGAAAAGCATTAGTAGTGCCCATGTTACTGTTTCATTATTTTTTGTTTTTATTCAGAGTCATATATACACAGGGCTAGAAATCAAACACTAAAAGTCTCCTACCAGTCTTGTTAAAAAAAAAAAAAGACTAAAAATAGTCTTCTAAGAGTCTTGTAACAAACCCCAGCAGCCCCACTCGCCCCTTTCCCCAGAGGCAGCCTCCTGCGGATTTCCAGCTAATACCCACGTCTTGGTGATTCTGGATTCATGAGCTTGACGTCTCCTAACCTATTACAGCGGTGGTACACTCCCATCATCCCCCGCTCCGCAAACTGTGAAGTCACATTTTTGGTTAAACCAGTAGTTGATGTATACATTTTTATGACAATATAAATATTGTTCACTGCTTAGCCAATAATACTCTATGTATGTTTCTTTTATTATACAACTTTGTCTACCCTGGAAATATGGATTACTTTTTAAATTTAATTAGTCTTTTGTGCAGCTACTATAACTCCCCCCCTCCCACCCCCACAACTACTTCAAAGATTTGGCAAAAACCTGCTGGAATTTTTTTTCCAAACACTAACACACTTCAAATAGTCTTGACTGTATTTATTGACCTACTTGCGCATTTTACTAGACTTCATCATCCAGCTTTGGTGTGTGTGTGGATTGGAGGGGGGCAACCTGTCTAAAAATACCAATTTCTACCTTGATAGTTTGGCTGGGTATAGAATCCTAGGCTGAAAATAATTTTCCCAACTGAATTTTGAAGACCATTTCGCCACTATTTTCTATTTTCTGTGTTGTCTTTCAGAAATGCAATCCTATTCTGACCCTTAATAAATGGCTTGCTTTGTTCTGAAATTCCACAATATGGCTCCACGTCTTTTCTGTGTGTTATGCTGAGCGCTTGGAGGACACAACTCAGTTGGAAGATGGAAGTCATCAGCTGAGGAACACACTTTTCTAAACTCTGAAAATTGCCCTTATATTGTCTCCTAACTTCTCCACCATTTAACAGTGTCATCTTTATCATTATTATTCTCTCTCTAGAATTCCTACCAGATGGACATTGGGGCCCTGGAACCCAGCATTTGATTTTCTTACTTGTCCTTTCTTACTGTCCCTGTCTTTGTCTTTATGTTCCACATTCTGAGATGGACTATTTTTCAGGTCTTCCACAGAATTCTAAATTTGGGCTATGTTTTCAATAGTAAAGAACTGTTTCTTAGTGTCATAGTTACTGCTTGTAATAGCATCTTGATGTCTGCAATACCCGAGGATCTGAGGATAGCAGAGAACAGTTCTTTTGAATGCTTCGTGTTTCCCGCTGTCCTTATTTCCACCAAGTTCCTATTCTCTGTGTGACTGTGTTGCTCTCAGTCACACTGGAGACTTCTCTGGTGTCCAGGGCAGCGTGGCTGTCCATTCATTACACATGAGCGAGGAACTAAAAAGATCAGAAGTTCACCACACAAGAGGGGTACGGAGCCTGGCGGCTTGGATGACAGGAGACGGTAAGCGAGCCTGTTCATCAAAGGGGGCCCCAAATGTTGGGGTCTGGAGGGCTCTTCACGAGCGCCATTCAGGTTTTTTCTCCCTAAAAAAGAATATTTTAACCTCTGCTCTGTAAGGGCCCTGGTTAGCAGACACGGAGGGTCTGAGTCTCGTGATTCAGTGGGCAAACCCTGAGAACCCCCAACCCACTTTTGCCTACCCTGCTACTTTCAGCAGCCGGCTACTCTGGGGCCCACTGCACCTGGCGCCTTTGCGGGACACTTCCTGGTCCTCCCACCACCCACATCCCACGGAGGTCAGGGGAGGTGGCCGTCAGGGTTGGCGAGCAGCTCGAAGAATCTAGCACCCTTTTACTGGATGTCAGGGGATCCCCAGAGCCAGCCCCCACCTCCCGTTCGGCTCCCTCGGTTCCGGTTCCGAGCAGTGAGCAGAGCAGCGTGCCGGCTCTCTCAGCAGGCAGCGAGGCTTCGCGTCTGCCTTTCCGCCAGTTCTGTGAGCACGCTGGGCTGCGATCCATGACAGCCACCACGGAACCAGGCCTTCCTGTCCTGTCCTTTCCACTACTCCCTCCTTCTGGGTTCCTTTGCCCTTATGCATCTTCACTTTAAAAAAAACCTTTTTGTCATTTTGGTGGGGGTGGGGGTGAAGATAAATACAGGCCTATTAACATTAATCATTTTTAATCAGACTCTCTTTGTCCTTCTTACAGATGACACAAATGTGGCATAAAAAGGTTGAAAACTCAACTAGGTCGCACAGCAGGCTAGTGGCAGAGCCAGGAGAAGAACCCAGATCTCCAAATTTCCTCGTTAATTTTTCCCCCATTACATGACATCCAGCAGAGGAACACCTTAATTAAGAACTGACAAGCCGGGCGTGGTGGCGCACGCCTTTAATCCCAGCACTCGGGAGGCTGAGGTAGGCGGAGCGTTGTGAGTTCGAGGCCGGCTTGGGCTACAACGCCAGCGCAAGGCCGGCCTGAGCTACATAGTGCGACCCTGCCTCGAAAAACCAGGGTCGGGAGTTTGGCTCAGTGCCTTAAGCGCCTGCCCTGGCAGGCGCGAGGTTGTGAGTTCAATCCCCGGGGCCGCAAAAAAAAAAAAAAAAAAAAAAAAAAAAAAATTAAGAACTGACACACAAGTTTTAGGCACTAGGCTGAAGAAATATTGAAAATTTGTTGCAGGCCAGCATGGGGGCACATGTCTATAATCCCAGCACTCGGGAGGCTGAGGCAGTAAGATCTTGAGTTTGAGGCCAGCGTGACATGCATAGTGAGACCCTGTCTCAAAAAATAAACAAACAAAACTAAATAAATAAATAAACAAAATTTGTCGCAAACCACAGTTCTCAAATTGCAATTTGGCTGCTGATGAAGAAACGACAAATAAACTCCAAATTCTTAAATCCAGTTATAACAGTGCATCTTAAAGCTTAATTTCAGACGTATTATTAAACAAAAACAGTTTGAGTTATTTTTATTAAACTCAAGTTCTTGAGTTGAACTTAAAGAGATTTTACATGTTTTCATGAAATGTCTTTGTCCTTTTATTTCAGTTAACTTTTATAGTAAGTACCAAATTTACTTTCAACCACTAAGTCTTGTGTGCTTCTAATCTGAATATTGAATACAAATTAAGATAGCTATAAAACAGATCAAAAATGGCAATGTTATAACTTCACTGCAATTTAAAAAAAAGTTGTGGCCGGGCGTGGTGGCGCACGCCTTTAATCCCAGCACTCGGGAGGCTGAGGTAGGCGGAGCGTTGTGAGTTCGAGGCCGGCTTGGGCTACAACGCGAGCGCAAGGCCAGCATGAGCTACATAGTGCGACCCTGCCTCAAAAAACCAGGACTGGGAGTTTGGCTCAATGCCTTAAGCGCCTGTCTTGGCAGGCGCGAGGTTGTGAGTTCAATCCCCGGTGCCGCAAAAAAAAAAAAAAAAAAAAAAAAAAGTTGTGAATAAACCTAAAGGCTTCCAAGTACTATCTGTGTAATAAGACGTCTCATAAGGTAACCTGGAACATGCTAAGTAGAAACAGCTGATAGATACAGTGCACATCCTGGTTATTAACATCCTGTTTCCTTTGGTTTTTTTTCTTTTCTTTTGGTCTTTTTTGAGGCACAGTTTCATTATACAATTCAGGGTGACCTTGAACTCACTATGCAGCCCAGGCTAGCTTTGAACTCAGAGTGATCGTCCTGCCTCAGCCTCCCAAGTGCTGGGATCACAAGCGTGTGCCACCATGCCCGGCTTTCCCTTGGTTTCTGGACACCAGCCCTGAGTTTGGTTCCCTGAAGTCCTGGTTAACTCTGAACTGGTAACTAAGGGTTAATTTTTTCCCTCTCTTTCTCTAAGACTAAAGAATCTTCAAGCAGCAGAGCAGGCCTGGAAGATCACATTACCACTGGGGGTGGGGAGAAGGCAGCTGGAGGGGAGCGAAAGGGGCTAGAAGGGAAAGAAAACAAGTTGTCTAAACCTCCCCACAGCGTAAAAGCCAGCAGGGATCAGGAGGCGATGGAGGAGCTCAAGTTTACCCAAGCGTTCCCCCAGGCAGGCGAAAGGCAGTGAAAGCATAGGACCCCTCATCTCAGGGTCCTCGGCAGCCTTGTGCCAGCAAAAGCCAAGTTCCTGGTAACTGTTACCACAGCTCCGGAGGCTGGAAATGAGATGCTGAAGGAGAGTTTGTGTTTGTTTCTTCGAAATGTTCAGAACTAATTTGTTTTGTTGTCAAGGTTTTAAACACACGAGAGGACAAATGGAGCCAGGAGAGTGCTCCCCTACGCTTGTTAGAAATGACTGCTCTCCTCGGAGAAGCAGCAGGCTTTCTCTTCCCTGCAGCAAGAGCTGGCATTTCCACCCAGAACACGGTCCTGACCCGGGAGAACGGGGTGTGGCGTGGCCTGAGATACTGCTTATCAGGAGGCAGGTGCTGCGGAGGGAGGAAAGGGCCAGGTCACGGGGCAGGAGGTCCCTTGGAAGGAAAGCGCCAAGCAGAGCCATGCTCCTATGTGCCACCTCCTCGCCAGCTCTGTCCAGCAAGCAGCTCCCGCACCAGATTTATTCTCTGAGCCACCAGCATGCTCCCAATGCAACAGTGCCTTGTGTGTACCCATGACTGGACTGTGGGGTGCCCAGACATCAGCTCAGTCCCAGGGGTGCCAGTAACGGTGTCCCCAGAAGGGACAAGCACTGGGATGGGGGAACCATCCAGGTGCAGGGCCTCCACCACTGCGGATGGGCGCCCGATCTGCTAAGGGCCTGAGCAGAACGCGAGGCTGGACTGGCGGGGATGGAGCTTCCCTCTGGCTGGCCGCCTGGGCAGGGACACAGCTCCTGCCCACAGTGCTCCTGGTTCTCAGGCCTTCAGACTCACAGGAACCCGCACCAGTGCCCGCGGCTCCCAGGCCTTCAAACACCACCCCCTGCTTTCCGGGCCTCTGTGATCACAGAGCCAGCACCTTCTAACAGCGTCCTCATAGAGCAGAGGAGACACGGGATGCCGGTTCTCGAGGCAGATGCCCACTGCTGGTCCAGCGTCTCCGGAGAACTCATTAATACATGGAGCAATGATACTCCATAGTTGCAGCAATTTCTATGTAGAACACTGGTGCAGTTCTAAAACGACAGTAAAATGAATTCCTCAAAAGGTTTAGGCTGCCTGGGCATGGTGGGACACACCTGTAATCCTAGCACTCGGGAGGCTGAGGCAGGAGGATCACTATGAGTTTGAGGCCAGCCTGGGTTATGTAGTGAGTTCAAAACCCGCCTGCACTACACAGTGAGACCCTATCTCAAAAAACAAACAAACAAAACAAAGAACAAAATAAAAGGCTTAGGTTGATAGTAACCTATCAGCAGAGGTGGTGAACCAATGGTGCATGTGCTGCTCTTCTTTTCAGACAAAAGATGTTAGTGTATGAGCTGTTGTTTTTTTCCCTAAACTAAAACCTTTTCAGACAAAAGATGTTAGTGTATGAGCTGTTGTTTTTTTCCCTAAACTAAAACCTCAGTATTCAGATTGAATTGCAGTGTTGGCACTTCACGATAAATAAGTGGGTTTTGGGTTACAGTTTGGGCATTGCCTCCAAAAGGTTCACCATCGCTGAGCTAGCCTTTCTGTGATGAAAACTGAATGGAAATCCCACACGGACTAGTTCGAGGAAGCCCCAAGCCTACCACGGCCTTCAGCATCTGTTCTCCTCGCTTGCCCTTGGCCCACAGTTTGCCCTCGGACTAAGGCCTTAGCCCTTAAGCTTCGGATGGACGCAAGATTCCAGCCTCACCTGGACCCAGGTGTTCCCATGTGACTAAGCTCAGGCCATCATGTGTGCAGGAGTGTCGTGTGCAACTAACTGCTCGTCAGGTTCATAAAAGAAACAGCATGACCACTAGAGACGGAAAGGAGGACAGCACCACCTCGGTCCATGAACTTGATTCTTTCCATGGTTTTGGTTGCAAACCAAGTTGGACAAGAACCACAATCAATGGTTAGGTTCAATGTTGACCTTACTGAGAAATCTGACTGGGTCCTTGTCCAGTTCGGCTTTCCACTAGAATTGTGAAAAGAATTAAGTTCATGAACTGGGATACCACAAACTGGAGATGACAATCACAATGAGGCACTACTTCAAAGCTAGCAGGGCCTACACCAAAACAACACACACCACTAAGTGTTCGGGAGATGCACAGGAGGGTACACCTGCGCCGGGCTGCTGGGAGTGCGGTCAGTTTAGGGAGCACCTAGCAGTTTCTTGAAGAGTTAAACATAGAACTTACTCTGAAGTCCCAGCAGTTCTGCTCCTAAAGCCTGCCCAGCAGAGATGAGAACATATCGACACCAAAACCTGCACGTCAGTGTCTACAACAGTGTTACGCACAATGAATGGCCTCACGCTGGAGATAACCCAAACTCGGCTGGTGAATGAATAAGCAAAAGGTACATGCAGTCAGTGGGCTAATAGCCAGCCAGCACAGGGAGTAAGGCACTGACACAAGTCACAATGCAGACGCGAGACAGAGAAAAAGCTGGTCACAGAGGAGCGTATCTTGTAGAAAACGGTTCACAGGAAACGCGCAGACAAGATGCATCAACGAAAGCAAATGCAGGGCTGCCCGGGGATGGGGTCAGGAGTAGGCCTGGGTGCAGGTGAGCCCAGGGGTCCTCGGTGGATGATGGAACCACTCTGGAACTAGATCGTGGCTATGGTGCACACTCTATAAATTTATACTAAATCACACAATAAAATGGTACATGTGATGGCATGTAAATTATACCTCAGTAAAGCTGCTAATAATAAAGTGGAAAAAAGCATTGTGTTCTATGATTTTGAGTCCCTTTTCTAATTGGATGTCATACAATGGACAAAAGATTAGAAAAGCCCCCAGTGTGGTCGCTGGGTTCCAGCCTATTGTAGGGTATGGTGGTGCTCACCTCTAACACCAGCTCCATGGGAGGCTGAGGCAGGAGGATTACAAGTTTGAAGCCAGCCTAGGCACTTCAGCAAAACCCTGGCACGGAAATAAAAATTTAAAAAGAGGTTGGGATGTAGCTCAGTGGACAGCACTTACAGTATGAATCCCCAGGTTAGTCCCCATGACCACAAAAATAATTTGTAAAAAAATCGAGCTATGCAAGTTGGTGCTAATTGGCATATGGAGAGATTCTTCTAATGTGAAAGGAGTCACACCAGTTCTGGAAGAAGTAACATCAAACTATTCCGCCAGGTTCTGACACCTCTCCCTGAGGCCAGGATTCTGCTAAGGAGTGGGTGGGGCAGGGCTGTCCACGTGCAAACGAGATGCTCCAGACTGGGAGTGGGGAGACCGAGCTCTGGGCGATGATGATAAGGACATGGGAACCATGGGCACAGGTCACAGTCATGGGCTGCACGTGGACACTCTGAACGGCACCTGCAGCTCCACAATGACGCTGAGGGCTCCCATGGTGAACCATGGCCCCGCCAGCATCTTACGGGTCCAACTGTTCAGTCTCCCATGGACGCCGTGTGCCTTGGGGAATTAGCTAAGGCCAAAATGTTTAGAATTGAGGAAAATGTCTATGCAGCAAATATTATGGCTCCAAAGTGTGGAGAAAGAGATACAATTGGGAAAATATTCGTAACTATTTCATGAGTGGAAAGCTTACACTAAACAAAAGAATCACAAAAATCAATCAATAAGTCTCAACACTGTGCAGCCCTTACCTTCCCTTCCTCTCCAAAACAAGTCAGGGAAAGGGAGGGGAAGGACGCTCATCCTCCACAGCATGGCTGTTGCAGTCAGGGGTTCCAAGGAGAACAATCACATACAGGACACATAATGTATAGTGTTAGTTATAATGGTCACCCAAGGAGTCAAATACAAAGAAGGTGCAGGAAATCTGTCCACAACACTGAAGACCTAGAAAATCCAGCCAAGGGCCTGGATCCCATGGCAATAACCTGCATGAGTTTGGCTGAAAACCCGGAGCCCACGACAACGACTCATGCAAGTCTATTTCACGGATCTGCTCTGGGAAGGCCCAAAGGTCAGTGGTAGAAGTAAGAAAGTCTGTGCCAGAGGGGTGAAGGATCTGTCATTAGACTGAGGGTTCTGCACTGGAGCCAGGAAGCGATGCTTAAAATATGGACCAGGAAAAGTACCACAGCTATCCTCAGTGACAACAAGGTCCCCAGCTTCTCTGACAACAACAGCCAAGTTCATATCAGGAAGCCAGTGTGACAAGCTTCTCCTGCAGATTGAACAGCACACACCTTCCCCTCTGGAGCCAGGAAGCAATGCTCAATGTAAGGACCAGAGCTCCCTCAAGGTGAACCACAGCCACTCTCAGTGACAAGGCCCCAAGCTCCTCTGATAATAACAGCCAAGTTCGTATCAGGGGAGCCAGTGTGACAAGCTCCTCCAGGAGAACCAACAGCTCTAGACGACAACACTCAGGAGAACCCACAACGCTACTCTTCCTCTCCAGATCCCCTTTTCATGCTGGCAGCTTTCTTTAGGTGGGCCAGCCACACACAGCACCATGCTGATTTGGGTCAGCTGGTGTTTAGCTGACCATCAGTTACTGATCCACTACAGCAGCAGTGACTGAAGCCCACCGAGGAGGAGTCCACGCAAGACCAGAAGCACAGAAGCCAGGCCTCCTCCACAGCTGAGACCCAACCACAGACCAGAGCACCCTGGTGCCACGTGCCTGAGAAAACAGCGATCACCCTGAGCAGAGCTAGAACCGTTTCGCCTTGAAGAGCACCAGGGCTTTGTCATCACTTCTGGGTCCCCTCTGACTCACTTGTCCCTTAGACAACTCCTGCCTTGTCACCACAGGCTAGGGAATGGTGCACTCACTCAACAGCCATTCTGGGGACAGCAGGGACACTGGCTGGCCTGCAGGGACACACAGTGCTGAGAGGGCCAGGAGAAGGGAAGAATCACACAGGTAAGAAAAACTCGAGGTCTTGGGGCCAGGGAGGAGGGGCTGATTCTGGTAAAGACATCAGGAAAAGCTGCCAGGGGTAGAACCCAGGGCTGGGGCTTGACTGTGTCCCCAAAAGCCTGTGCTGGAAAGCTAATCCTCAGGGGAACAGTGTCGGAGATGTTGAGGTCACAAGACCCTGGATCGACACCAATTCATTCATTCATTCATTCATTTATTTATTTATTTTTGTCTTTTTGAGACAGGGTCTCGCTACGTAGTTCACGTCGGCCTTGGGCTCACTTTGTCGCCCAGACTGATCTTCAACCTGCAGTGATCCTCCTGCCTCAGCCTTCTGAGTGTTGGGATTACAGGAGAGTACCACCACGCCCGGTTTTCACACCACTCCTAAAGGCGCACGAGTCTGCCAGCTGACTCTCTTGCTGCCTCTCCTTCCTGTCCTGGACCAGGCGGTACAGCAAGGAGGGCCTCGCTGGGCACCAGCCCCTGATCCCGGGCTTGCCGGCCTCCAGGACCTCAAGCAAAAGGAAACTTCTGTTCGCTGTAAATGACCCAGTCTGTAGTCTATAAGATGGACTAAGACAAACAGCAATGCAGAAACGGTGGAGACGTCCTTTTATCATTCTCCTTCCAGAGCTGAGCAACCAGGTAAGAACACACAAGTGACCCCCACGCACGCTGAACTGGCCCCCACAAAGGTGTGAGGCAGGTGTTTGGATCAGATGGTGCTGGAACACCAGACACCCCATGCAAAACGAGGACTCTTGATCAACACCTTGCACAATGCATAACATTTAATGAACTATTAAAATGAACTAAAAGCCTTCAAGTTACACACAAACATAAAATTTCTGAAACCTTCAGAGAAATGACTGATACACTGGGCTTTCTTAAAATTTACTACTTCTCTGTTTCACACTCTGTGAGAGTTAAAACACAAGTCACAGACTGAGAGAAAATACCAAGTGCTGATAAGAACGTGGAACAACTGATGAGAATGCAAATTGGGAGGAAAAGCTGGTAGGAATACAAAATGGTAGACAGTATAAGTGTGGCAGCTTCTCACAAGTTAAGCCTACAAGTGCATGGGACCCAGAAATTCCACTCTTAATTATTTACCCAAAAAGCTGTATGTGAACGTTTACAATGGATTTATTTATACTCACAAAAAACTGGAAATGATTCAAATATACTTCAATGAATAAATGGATAAATACATTGTGGTACATTCACATAGTGGAATACTACTCAGCAATGAAAAGGAATACAACATTGCGTGCAAAAACACAGATAACTGTTAAATGCATTCTGACTGAAGAGGTTATATATTCTATAATTATCTATATGATACTTGCAATAGGCAAAATTCTAAAGACAGGAAATTTAGCAGCAGTTGCCAGGGTTGGGAGGATGGGTTGACAACAAAACACAAAGGAAATGTGGGGGTCACAGAATGGCTCTATATCTCAAGTGTTGTGGTAGTTATATGACTACACGCATTGTCTGCACATTAAACTGTACATCAAATGGGTCACTTTGACTGCATGTAAACTCAGTGAAAGGCAGGACAATGGAAATTATTAAATCCAAGGAACAGCAAGAAAAGTGATTGATCAGCATAAGGCACCTGCAGGGACCATCATGCGGGAGTTCCACGAGGGGAGGAGAGACAAAGGGATTACATGAACAGCAGCCCCAAACTCCCCAAATCCGAGAAAGACACCACCCCCAAGGAGCTCAAGGTACTTTAAGTAGAAGAAATCCAGAGACCCACAACAGGACTCTTCCAGCCAAGGTGTCAAAGCCAAGACAGGACTTTGAAAGCAGCATGAGAACCAGCTTCTCACATACAGGAACCCTTAGTAAGATCATCAGTGGATTTCTCACCATAAACTCCAAGGGCCAGAGGCAGCGGGCTGAAATACTCACCATGCTGGAAAAAAAAATTGTCAACAAGAAGCCTATATCTAGCAAAATCGTCCTTCTAAAGTAAGGGAGACATTAAGAAGTTCTCAGATCTGCTGCCATGAGACTGTGCGGTCAGATGTGAGGAGTCCTGCGGTTGGAACGGAAGGACACCGCACAGTACTCCATAGGCATGTGAGAAAGACAGATCTCCGTCAAGGCAACCACAGGGGCAATTATAAAAGCCAGTACTGTCGACTGTTGGTAATTCTACTTTGTGTTTCTATGTAATTAGAGACTAATACATATCTTAAAAATGTACACTTTGGACACACAATATATAAAGATGTAATTCTGTGACATCAACAGCCAAAAGGAACTGGGACAGAGATACAAAGAAAAAGAGGATTTTCACGTTACTGGGGTAAAGATGACATAGATCTAGTTAGAGCACTATAAGGATGCGAAATGTAATCCCCATGTCTTGTTTTTCGAGTCAGGGCCTCAAACTCCTGGATCAAGTGATCTTCCTGCCTCAGTCTCCCGAACAGCTGGGAGTACACCTGCCCGCCCCGCGCCCAGCTGTCCCTGTGTGTCCCAGTCCAGTCACTGCTGCTGTGATAGAACACCGGAGAGTGGGTATTTATAAAGCATTGATGTTTCACCAGTCTGCAGGCCGGGAAGTCCAGATTGAGGAGTCAAGATCAGCTAAGGAGTCTGGCGTGGTGGTGCACGCCTGTAATTCCAGCACTTGGGAGGCTAAGGCAGGAGGATCACTGTGAGTTGAGGCCAGCCTGGGCTATGTAGTAAACTCAAGGCCGGCCTGAATGTGTAGTGAGGCCCTGTCTCAAAAAAAAAAAAAAAAAAAAAAAAAGATCAGGTAAGGGCACGTGCTGTGTTGTCCCATACAGAATGGCAAAGAGGGACAGAGGAGGTGAGAGAAGGGGACAGAGAGTGAGAAAAAAGGGGACCAATCTGTCCTTTCACAAGCCATCTACTTCCCCAGTGGCAGAGCTCCACCACAACAACGGCTTCAGTCCCCCGTGAGGAGGGCGCCCCAAGGCCCAATGTCTCCTGTCAGGCCACAGCTCCCAACACCAAGACAACCAAGCGTTTAGTTTCTAACACCTGAGCCACAGCAGGCAGGTTCAAACCCTGCCAACACAAAGAAAACAGCTGCAGAGTGTGGACGAGGGAGAATGAGAAAGGAACTGAAATGTTAGGAAAGGAACTGGACTGCATGAAAATGGTTCTGAGGGTCAGTTTTAAAACAGTGTTTCACGATTTTAAAAATTGGTAAAAACAACAATATACACAAAGTGTGGTGATGCACGCCCATAATCCCAGCACTCGGGAGGCTGAGGCCAGCCTGGGCTACACAGTGGGCTCGAGGCCAGCCTGAACTGCATAGCAAGGCCCTGTCTCAAAAAGACAAAAAACAAAACAAAACGAAACAAGACAAAACAAACCCAAACCAAAACAATAATACTATTTTCTTCCTCAGGAAAATGAACCACAGTAGCCCAGAGTCAGGGCTTCCCTGTGAAGGGCACCTCTAGGAAACTCTCCAGAGAGGACCTCATTCCTGAGCGTTGTGGCTGGAGGGAGTTAACAACCCTGGACAAAGGTGCGAGGTCTGTGTCATTTGATTTCTTTCCCTCTGATTTCTTCTGCCCTATCAGACCCAAAGTGGAGAAGAGACCAGGAGTGTGAAGAGCACTAACAAGTGGCCCCTGCCCGGTGCGGAAGGGTCCTTCTCCAATACAAGGCCCCATCCTGGGCTGGGAGAGAAGTGGTGACCACGGAGGTCAGGCATTCTTGGTGCAGGGAAGCAGCCCGGAAGGCTCTCTGGGGCTACGTAAGGCAGTGGCCAGCTCGGGGCCTCTCTTCCCACACTGGGAAGGCTAAAGCAGGTGGCTGTCGTCACCCACTCTGGCTCCTGGCCTGTGCCCTGACCACAATCTCAGGTAAGCTCCCCGTTTCTCCTCGCAGAGGGCCTGTGGAAAATGACCACAGCCACTTCCTTGACTAGAAAGAGAGAGTCTGAGGACCTCCCAATGCCAGCGCCGCACCCAGCTACAATTCCTTTAACGAGCCTGTTGCTACCACCCAGCGCCGTAATGGAGAGCTGCAGGAGGTCGGCGGGACAGGGGGGCAGGGTCCAGCGACACGCTGGACAGGACTGGACACTCAGCGCACGGGCTGTCATCTCAGCACTTCCAGAGCAAGCGAGCCAGACGATCTCGTGACACACAGTGTCCAGGCCTGGGTGTCCATCCTCCCGCCAGGGGCGACAAGCAGCCGAGGGGTGGGGGACATCAGGCCTGCACAGAAGGACGCAGGTGTTTCTGCAAAAAGAAAACAACTTAGGACTTGCAGACCCCTTCCTAGCCTTCCCTAACGCCGAGCAGCCTGAAAAAGATGACAACGCGGCAGAGACTCGCGGCTCTGCGGCTCGCAGGGGATTCCCATGGGGCTGGGGTCACACGGGGTGGGGGGACAGAGGGGAGACAGGAACAGGACTGCACGTCAAAGGCCTTCTCTGGCTGCTACAGGGAGAAGGGACAGGAGGGGATGCTGGCAGAAACACGGGGCAGAAGGCCACAGGCAGGCGGAGGAGGTGATCCTTGTGAGAGACGAGTGGCAGGACGCGCAGAGGGAGGGAAATGTGGACGTGACCCGGGCACGCTCTGAAGTCACAGAGAACTGCGAGACTGGTGTGGGGTCTGGAGAAAAACAGAATCAAGGAGCCTGCACAGTTATGGGCTCCAGCAACAGAAAGACGGGACTGGCGACGAAACGACTATTCACATTTGGGAACAAGATGAGGAGTTCAGAGTTTGCTTGTTTTTTGGCACCAGGAATTGAACTCAGGATCTCGTGCTTGCCTGGCAGGTGCTGTGCCCGAGCTATATCCCTGTGCCTTGTTTTTAATAGCTTTACTGACCTAAAACAAACAAACAAAGCACGTATTTGAGTTGCGTGAACTAGTGAGTTTTAGCCAGAACATGCTCACGAAACCACCACACGATCAACATAGTATGTCATATTGTCCACTGTCTACAAAAACGTCCTCATGTCCCTTCACAATGCCTAACTCCTGCCCTTTCCCCTTCATCCCCAGGCAACTCCTGAGCTGCTTCAGGCTACTTAGGGTGGGCCTGCATTTGCCATCACGCGTGCTATGCTCTTTCTGCCTGGCTTCTTTCACTGACAGCATAATGATTGTGGGTTTCGCCCGTGTCAGTACACCTTTCAGTAGTCCAGGACTCCATATGGCTGAGTAGTGCTGGTTCACTGTACAGATACACTACAGTCTGTTTATCTATCACTTGTACCATTTCTAGATTTGGGCTATTACTAAGAAAGCTGCTACAAACACACACATGTAAATCTCCGTGTGACTTCATGCTTTTTTGTGTGTGGGCACACACCCGAGAATCAAATGGCTTGGTCGTATGGTAAATAGGATATTTAACTTTTTAACAACCCGCCTGATCTCCAAAGTGGCTCAGTCGTTTTACATTCCCACCACCAGCATGTTCCACACGTCCTTAGTAACACTTAATATGGTTGTGTCTTTTAGCTTCATGTGTCCTTATTTCATTTCCTTATCACGCGCTGGGGATGGAGCCCAGGTCCTTGTGTGCCTTCTGACGGGAGCGCACAAGGCAGCACCATGGCGTTAGTTGGTATTTCCCTAACACTCAGTGATGCTAACCATCTCCCTTCTTTAGTTAAGCACTTGGCCCAATATTTTTGGAAGGGCAGAAGTTTTAAGAAGCTTTGATGACATTTGATTTATCGATTACTCGAAGGACTTTATTTCTGGCACTGTGTCTAAGAAATCCAAGCCTATTTCTTCAAAAAGGTATGTCAGTTTTTGCTTTACTTTTTTAGATTTCTGACCCAGTTTTCAGTCAATTTTTCTACGGTTTGAGACACTGATAGCTGATGGATGTCCAATGTTCCAGTGCCAGCTGTTCCAAAAACTGTCCATTCCCCAGTAAGCTGCTCTGCAGAAAAGCTTTGAATAGATATGAGAGGGTCTCTCCCTGGGCTGTCCATTCTGTTCTACAATGTCTTTTGATTTTTTTTTTTTTCTTTTTGAGACAGGGTCTCGCTGTGCAGTTCAGGCTGGCCTTGAGCTCACTTTGTAGCCCAGGCTGGTCTCAAACTTGCAATGATCCTCCTGCCTCAGCCTCCCGAGCACTGTGATTATAGGCGTGCGCCACCATGCCCAGCTTTGCCTTTTGATATTAATATGACACTGCCAATTATTTTAATTTATAACAAGACTTGAAGTCAGACAGTGTCAATCTTCCAATATTTTTCTTAAAAACTATTTTGGCTAGTTTAGGTTCTTTGTATTTGCACGTTAATTTGAAAGTCAGCTGACTCATTTCTACTGGAAACCTGCTGGAGTTCTGATGGGGTCTGTATTGACTGTATAAATTAATCTGGGGAGAGCTACCATCCAGCACTGTCCAGTCTCTGAATACAGTGATTTGTTAGTTAGGCCTAATTTCTCCCTGCAATATTTTGTAGTCTTAATTATAAAGTTCTTGTACATCTATTACCAGGCTTATCCTAAAGTATTTATTGTTTTATTGTAAATAGCACTTCTATTTCAATATCCAGTTGTTTGTTACTAGGATATATAAACATGACTGCATGGAGCTGGAGATATGGCTCAGTGGCAGTGTCTGCCTGGCAAGCGCGAGGTCATGAGTTCAATTCCCAGTACAAAAAAAAAAAAAAAAAGACTGCCTTTTCTGTATTGAATTTATATTCTGCAACTTGCTAAGTTCACTTATTATTTGCACAGTTTGTACCTCTGTAATCCAAATATCCCAAGTGCTCCAAAATCTGAAACTGAGTGAAATCAGGATTCAAGAAGTTTCAGAGTTTGGATTTCAGATTCTCCTGTTAGGGATGATCAGCAGGTAAAGCCCACGTAAACTTCAAAAACTCTGCAATCTGAAACTCTTCTGGTCTCAAGCATTTCAGGTAAGAGAAGGTTAAACCGTGATAACATTTCTGTGGATTCCATTAGAGTTTTTTACACAGGCAAACATGTTGCAAGACCACAAAGACATTACACTTCCCTGCTTCACTGTAGGACTGGGAACTGAATCCAAGGAGTGCTGAGCTACATCTCCAACCCTTTTTAATATTTTGTTTTAATTTTCATTAATTTTTTTGGTACCAGGGATAGAACTCAGGACCTTGTGCTTGTCAGGCCTCTGAACTATATCCCTGGCCCTAATATTTTGTTTTTAAAGAGGGTCTTGCTAGGTTTTCAGGCTGGTCTCAATTTGTGATCCTCCTACCTTAGCCTCCCAAGTTGCTGGGATTGCACAAGCTTGTGTCACACACTGGCTTATTCTTCCCCTTTCAATTCGGATGTCTTTTAGTACTTTTACCAACAGAACTGTAGCACAAAGTTGTATAGAAATGGTGAGAGTTGACATCCTTAACTGGTTTCTGATCTTAAGAGTCAAAAACATTTGGTCTTTCATCATGAACTATGATGTAAGCTAAAGTTTTTTCTTTTTCTTTCTTTTTTTTTTTTTTTTGATTTTTGTTGAGACAGGGTCTCATTATACAGTTCAGGCTGGCCTTGAGCTCACTTTGTAGCCCAGGCTGGTCTCAAGCTTGCAATGATCCTCCTGCCTTGGCCTCCCGAGTGCTGGGATTACAGGCATGAGCCACCACGCCAGGCTAGCTAAGGTTTTTTTCTTAGGTGTCCTTCATTAGGTCGAGGAGATTTCCTTCGGATCCTAATCTACCTATCAGAAATTAATGTTAGATTTTGCCAAATGCTTGTCCTACAATCACAGGGATTTGCTGTTAATTTGATATGTCTGACTCGCTTGGATTTTGTTAGGAATAATAGAGGATGCAGGCTTTTGAGGTTTTTTTTCCCCTGCAAAGTCTTGGTTTGATTTTGGTATGAGAGTAATGCTGACCTCAAAGAATAAGCAGGGAAGTAGGGATTCACCGGCTCCTGTACTATTTTCTAGGAAGGATGTGTAGAATTCATGTTACTTCTTCCTTACATGTTTGGTAGAATTCACCAGTGAAGCAATCTGGTCTAGAGTTTTCATTACAGGAATATTGTAACTACAGACTCAACGTCCTTAATGGATCTGCAGCTGTTCAGATTGTCCGTTTCTTTTGAGTCAACTCTGGTAGTGTCTTTCTAGAAAGTGTTTCTTCTATGATGATGTTTAATATCCTTTTTATATTTTGAAAATCTGTAGAATCTGTGTGATCTCATCTCTTTCATTCCTGATACTACATTTTTGCCGCCACCCCCCCCCCCCCGAATCGGTCAGGATGCAGGTTTCTAAATTTTATTGCTCTTCTCTAAGAACAGACTTTCAGTTTCTGATTTGTTTCAGAGGTTTCCACACTGCAGTCTTCTCCTTAACTAGGGCCTCATTAGCCTTTATTTTTATAGTTTCTTATAGTGAGAACCCAAGGTCATTGACTTGGGACCTCTGTTCTGTCCTAATATAGGCGTATTAGGTCCACACAAATTTCCCTTTACTGCTATTCTACGAAGTTTAAGTTGCACTCACCTTCATTCCATTGCAAATACTAATTTCATTTTTGATTTTTCTTAATCCCATAGTTGATCTGTAAGTGTGTTATTTTCCAAGTATTTGGAAGATCTTCCAGACACCTTTCTGTTACTGATTCCTCCTTAATTCCAGAGATCACGTTTTCTATTAATTAAGTCAGCTTCATATATTGAGGTCTTTAATGGCCCAGAAAATTATTTCTTTTGGGGGCAGTTCCATATGCACTTGAAAAGAATGTGCACCCGCTACATCTGGGTAGGGTGTTCCATAAACATCAATTATGTCAAGCCACTGCGTTGCATTGTCCAAATATTCTAGATCCTATTGGATCTTTGTCTGCTTTTTCTATCAATTATTGAGAGTTGTTAAATTCTACAACTATAATTGTGGATTTATCTATTTCTTCTTTAAGGGTTTATCAGCTTTTGCTTTATGTATTTTATGTTAATATGCATAAACATTTCAGATTATGTCTACTGGATGAATTAATGCCTTGTCATTTTGAAATGATATTTGGTAATATGCTTTGTTTTAAAATATATTTTGTGGGCCCGGGATATAGCTCAGCAGCACAGCACCTGCCTGGCAAGTGTGAGGTCATGAGTTCAATTCCTGGTACCAAAAAAACAAAAAAACCCAAAACATAAATATATTTTGTCTGATATACTATGAAAGTTTTCTTTTGATTGATGGCAAGATAATGTTAATATCTTTACCTACCCTTTGACTTTAATCTGCAGGTTTACAGTAAAACTGGATTAATTATACTCAGCATGTAAGTAAGTTTTGCTTTTTTATCTATTTTCATAATCTGCTTTTAACAGGGCTTTAAAGGTAATTATTGATGGGTATTTTTAGCCTGTTCTTGTTTTAGCCTATTTGTTTTATATTTGTCCCATATGTTCTTCACATTTCCCATTTTTCCTGCCCTTTTATGGATTAAATATTTTCATGACTACATTTTATCTTTGTTTGCTTATCAGTGGTAACTCTGCTGCTTCAGAGTTCTCCTTTGATCACAGTGTCCCTGCAGCTGATCCACCACTTCACACAAACCTTACAACAGCACACTTCCGCCCCTTCCTCCCAGCCTCCACATACTGAGTTATAAAGGCCACAATACACTGGATTGTTACTTTTAGGCATGACTTTTGGAGAGAGACATAGATAAGAGAACACACGCATATTTACCCATGTGGTTACTTAGATTTCCAGTGTATCTATTCCTTTCTGTGGCTCCTTTTCTGACATGTACTATTATCTTTCTGCTTTAAGGAGAATCTTTCATATTTCTTGTATTGCAGGTTTGCTGGTGATACATTCTTTCCTTTTTTGTCTGAAAGATATTTTCCCTGTGAAAAGAGTTCTAAGTACACAGTTTCTTTCCTTGCTTAACAGACGTCACTCCACTGTCACCTGGCTGGCACTGTTTCTGCTGAGACGTCTGCTGTTACCCTTATCTTAGTTCTTCTGCACATTTTCCCGTCTTTTTTTAGGCACTGGTGTATGCGATTTGATTGTAATGTGACTAAGTATTGCTTCCTTCATGTTTCTTATGCTTAGCATTCTGAAGATTCTTGGATCTGGGCACATACTGCGTTGCTTACATTTCGAATTAGCAATTTTTCCCTGTATTATTATTCATACTACATCCTCCCTGCCTCAGGGACTCCAATTACACATATATTCGGCTATCTGAAATTGCATCACAAGTCACTGATGCTGTGTTCATTTTTTCCCCCAGGTTTTTTCCTTTTCTATTTTATTCAATTGTTAAATCTTAAAAATCACTGTTCTTTACTTCTACAATGTTTATTCTGACATTAATCTCATTCGGGGTGATCTTCTACCTCTAGCAGTTCATCTTACAGACCTCTACTTAACATATTCAATCAATCCTCTAGCTTTGGGTACACAGGGAACACAACTATACTATTTTAATGTCTGTAATTCAATACTTTTTATCATCTGTGTTGCTTCTGGTCAGTTATTGATTGTTGTTTACTAACAGTTTTCATACTTATCTTTCTTTTTATTAGATGTCAAACACTGTGAATTTTACCACAGTAGGTCTTTGGTATACTCTTCAGCTTTTCTTCTGAGATACAGGTTGGCAATCAGTCTGATCCTTTTTAATTTTTATGTGTCAACTAGACTGGGCTAGGAGTTATTCTATGAGGAAGTTTTTGGGTGAAATTAACATTTAAATTGTTGGACTAAATAGATTGCCCTCATCCAATCTGCTGAAAGCCTGAATAGAATAAAAGGTCTGACCTTTCCCTGAGTCACAGGGAACTCTTCCTGCCTGATCACCTTTGAACGGAGGGAGACTTTGCCCCTGCACCCATCCAGATTTCAAACCTGCCAGATTTCGAACTAGAATGAACTCAATGGCTCTCCTGGGTCTTCATCTGGCTGGCTCACCATCCCGATGTTGGGATGTGTCAGCCCTCTATAATTCCATGAGCTAATTCTTCACAATACATCTCTTTACACACTCTATACACTTGCACACACACACACTCATACTACTGATTCTGGTTAAGGAAATGATTCATACATTGGCTGTTATAAAGAGTTTTAAATTCTCCCTTCATATTTTTATATGTGAACTACCTAGAGATTATTAGATATGTAAATTTCTCTAAATGATGCTACCCCTAAGTTTAACTTGTCATATATATATATGTATATATATGTCATATATATATATACACAATATATATATACATATATATGTATATATATGTCATATATATATACACAATATATATATGTATATATATGTCATATATATACTATATATATACACACATATATGTGTGTGTGTGTGTGTGTGTGTGTGTGTGTGTGTGTGTTTTGAACCAGGAATTGAACTCAGGACCTTGTACTTGCTAGGCAGGCACTTATGCCACTGAGATATATCCCTGGCACTCATTTATATTTGAAATGACATACAATGTATAATCATGGAAAATAATTGCTGAACAATTCTTGGTTTTCTCTTATGTTTACAAATGTGAACATTGGTGATAAAAATAAGTGGCTACACAGAAACAGGACTATGTATATAAGATAATTGCTTTTTTACTTAAGGAAATAGTTTAGAAAGATGGCAAATCAGTAATATATGCAAGTTGTTTTATTTAATGTGCTGATACATTTCAAAACTATTTAAAAGCTTTGACCTTATCTATTCCCACACTTATGCATTTCTAAATGCCAAAACACACACCTAAAATGGTATAGTAAGACTAATTCATACATTTCTAATAATAATAGATTTTTAAAAAGACAAATACAAAAGTAACCAGTAACAGATCTGAGAAAAATTAATTCTGCTTGTCTGGATTTATAATGACTAGAGGTGGTTAATTTGAAAAAAATAAATAGTATTTTAAAATTTTGGCAATGTTGGTTCAATGTTCTTATTAAATGGATTTGTGAAAAGGACATAAATCTTTTATTGAAACTGTTAAGTGGATGATTGGAATTTGTGTTTCCTTTCTGTAAGATGACCAAGTTATTCCACACCCAGATAACAGATTCCTTTTGTTTTTATCATCAGAATATTGTGTTAAGCATCTGAATTTTCTGGCATATTTAGGAGTCATCTTCCCAAAATGTTCCACATTTTTAAAAGTCATCACTATAATCATTTTATTTATTATTATGTTTTTCCAAATTATTGCCTTTAGTAATTTTGTGTCTGGGTACTATGATGTATGCCATTCACAGACATGGCAGGAATGTGGATAGAAAAACTCAGCATTTCTGGCTTGGTGAATTATTAAAGTGAAGCCAGGAAAGTATGAATGCTAAAGAGTGAAGTAATCCCGGAGGGAAGAAGATGGGGGGAATCTCTCAGCCCTGTACAGTCATATCCCTAAATGATTCTTGAACAACTCAGAGAAAAATAAAAGAATATAGAATTTCCACAACTTAATATTTATAACATCCAAGATACAATCCACAATTACTCATTGCACAAAGTATCAAGAAAATGGAACATGTTTTAGTCCAAAAATCTAACATGTTTTGAAACAGCTTTTACAACTATCTCAATGAAATAGACTACAAAAAAAAAAGTCTTTTTAAAAATTTTTTTTTCAGTTTAAGAAATAACAATCTCAGCAAGGAAACAGGAAATCCAACAATAGAAATAATAAAGAATCAAATGGAAATTCTAGGACTAAAAAGAGTATTTTTGAAATAAAAAACTCACTGGATGTACTTGAGAGCTGAATAGACCAGGAATAGAAAAGAAGATGCAAATTACAAGAAAGATGAGTAGGAATTAGCCAAGATGAAAAACAAGAAAAATACTAAAAGAAAAGGACGTTAGATGGTATGAAGTGGTTCAACATAGGTAACTAGAATTCCCCCCAAAAGAGAAGAAAAACATGAGGGTTGAAAATTTTTTTGAAGAAATGAGGGCCCTCAATTGCTCAAACTTAATGAGACCCAGAAATGTGATGATGCAAAATGCTAAATGAACAGCAAGAAGAAACAAAAGCAACCCACACACCACAGTTAAACACTCCAAAGCCAAAGACAGTAATCCTGAAAGCGACCTGAGAAAGGATACATTAAAGGGAAGGGGATCACTTAAACAGATGTGGAGAAAAACATTTGACCTAATTTAACATTCCTCTCATGATAAAAATTCTCAGTAAACCAGAAAAAGAAGGGAACGTCCTCATCTTCACCAAGGATATTCGTGAAAATCCCATTGTTCACATTACATTCAAGAGTGAAGGATTCGACGCTTTCCAGTTGACTCCAGGACTGCGTTAAGTACGTCCACTGTCGTGCCTTTATTTAAGATTGTACTAGAGGCTTAGCAAGTGGAATAAGGTTATAAAAAGAAAACACATCCCTGTCTTCATTTGTGGATGACATGATCTTTTATTCAAGAAGGAAAAAAACCCCACCCTTTCTTCAAGGAAGCAAGATACATTTACTAAGACCATATTCTGGGAAACATAAATTTTAAGAGACTAAAACAATACAGGGCATATGCTTTAAGAATCAAATTAAAATCAATACTGAAAAGACAATAAAACAAAACAAAATACTCAGTATGTGGAGAAAACTGTAAGCAGTTCACAAAAAAGGTACTCAAACTAGCAAGTGAATTTGGAAAATTTCAGGACACATGTTCACTATACAAAATTCATTTGTACTTTTATACATACTACAAATAAAATTTAGAAAGTTAAATTTTGAAACAATTCTAGTTACAGTATGACTGAAATAGTCATATATTTAACCAAAGACATGTAATGTAAACTTTACTGAAAACTACAAGGTACTGCAAAGAAAAGCTACAAAAGATCTAAAGATCTAAAGGGAGAGCTATACTATGTTCATAGATTATAATACTGATTCCTCTCCAGGTCAGTGAGATGTCAATCCCCCAACTGATGATAGATTTAATAGATTTTTAGATTTTAATCAAAATCCCAAAGGTATTTTGGAACATACCAACAAGCTGATTTTAATATTTATGTGCAAAGACAAAGGACCTAGAATAGCCTACAATTTTGAAAAAGAACAAAATTAGAGGTTTTCTATTACCTGAATTGAAGACATATTATAAAACTATAGTAATAAAGACAACATAGATTGGCAGAAGAACAGATATGCACCACGGAATGAGTGTAGTCCTTATGTAGGCCCACATTTACATTATAAACATAATATAATTTAGTCCACATGAAGCCCCAAACAAGACAAATCCAAACCAACACCAGTGCAGCCAAACTTGTAAAACTTAAAGAACATTATGCACTACTGCTGAAAGTGGGTGTGGCTGTTGGCCATCGCCAGACAGTGGCTTCCTTTAATAGCCGGCCTCACAATCTTTAGGGCAGCTTCTCCAGGCTCCAGGACCTGGCTCCCTCTGCTTGTGCCCCAGCTCCCTTTGATGGAACCCACACGCCACCCAGCATTGGCCAGCCAGATGCCACAGCCCCTCAAGTCCCTCAAGACCCAGGGCTGCACCAAACCAAGCAGGGGAAGTATAACCAACAAGGCGAAATGGAATTTGAACAGTTGGAAGTTTTAGAGACAAGCAGCTGCTCCAAGCTTCGTCACACCTAGGGTGAAGGTGACCACCCCTTCTGTTCCCAGCCCGGATGGTCAGTCACTAGGTGTAGATGCTGCTGTCAGGAGGCTGCAGTTAACAGCGGCAGGGAGGGAAGAAGTGAGCTCGGAGCTGTCGGCCAACCGTGGTTTCCCTCTCCCCTCTGACCCTTGCACACCTGGACACGGTGCGATGCTGACTTGTGGCAATAACAGGCCTCCCACCTCCTCAGAGATAACTTTGAAGAAAGCCCTCTTCCTTCAAAACATAGGTGGAACCAGGCACACCTGTAATCCCAGAACTCAAGAGGCTGAGGCAGGAGGGTCATTACAAGTTTGAGACCAGCCTGGGCTACAAAGTGAGCCCAAGGCCAACCTGAATTGCACAGTGAGACCCTGTCTCAAAAAGACAAAAAAAAAAAAAAAAAAAAAAAAAAAAAAAAAAAAAAAAAAAAAAAAAAAAAAAAAAAAAAAAAAAAAAAAAAAAAAAAAAAAAAAAAAAAAAAAAAAAAAAAAAAAAAAAAAAACCTGCAATAACAACAACAAAAAATATGTATGTGCACAGGGGGGAAAAATCTTGAAAGTAGTGAGAAAAATGGTATCTACCTAGGAGAAAAACAGAATAAAATGGATTTTTCATCAGAAACTACAGATGCCAGACAGAGGTGGAATAACTTTTCCAAGTACAGAAGCAGAGACCCAGAATACTGCACACAGCCAAATGCTTCTTCAGGAATAAATAAGAGAGCAAGGTATTCCCAGAGAAAGGAAACCGCGGGGATTTCTCATCAGCAGATCGACACTAAGAAAACGGCCAAGAGAAGCTCTCCGAACACAAGGGAAACAACAAAGAAGGCACCCAGAGCCCTCAGGAAGGAAAAGACCAGCAGCAGAACCAAACGGATCGCAAGGACCCACAGCACTGGCTTCCCGGGAGATGGAAAATGTCCCCTCAAGGCCCCATGGACAGGATCGCGGTGCGGGGGGAGGCTTAGCTGACTTCCTGTTAGGAGGTGGGATCTGGTCATGGGGTGAGCCGCGGAGGGGTGAAGCTGCCTTCCTAGCTCCTCCTCCTTTCTCTGCTTCCTGGCCACACAGTGTGAGCAGCTCTTTGCCAAGACCTTTCTGCCACACCCTTTCAGGTTTTTTTGTTTTTTTTTTTTTTGTCGATACCAGAGATTGAACTCACGGCCTGGCACCTGTTGCCAAGCAGGCGCTGAAGCCACAAACTCTGGCCCTAGTGTCTTGAGGCAGGGTTGCGCTATGTGGTTCAGGCCGGCCTTGCTCACGCTGTAGCCCAAGCAGGCCTCGAACTCACAACGCTCCACCTACTTCAGCCTCCCGAGTGCTGGGATTAAAGGCGTGTGCCACCCCCCCACACCCCTTTCTGCGTTTTAAGCCTGTGGAACATGGGGAACATGGAACGAAACTTCGGAACTTCGAACTACAATGAACCTTCCCTCCTTTAAGTTGCAAGTGTTGGGTATTTTGTCCCAGCACCAGAAAGGGACTAAGACAGTGTTAAACACAGTACATTTTCCTTCTCTTGAGTTTTTAAATTATCCGTGACCAGATGAGGCAAAATCTGTGCCTCTATCTCATGTCAGGCTAAAGGCACAAATATTTAAGACAGTTATAAAAGGAGGAGGGCAGTGATGTACTTTGCTTAAATTGTACACTATGATAAGTTAGGTACATGTAATACAACACTGGAGCAACCACTAAAAAGAGCTGCATAAAACATACATTATAAACACTACAGTTGCCTGGTATAGTGGTGCCCACCTGTAATCCCAGTACTCGGGAGGCTGAAGCAGGAGGATTGCTGTGAATTTGAGGTCAGCCTGGGCTACATAGTAAGTTCCAGGCCAGGTGAGAGTACATAGCAAGATCTCATCTCAACAAAACAAAACAAAACATACATACAGAGAGAGAGAGAGAGAAAAAAAAAAAACCCACAGAAGAACAAAAAACAACAAAAAAAATCAACAACACACTACAATTAAATCAAAATTGAATTCTAAAACAATGTTCAAGTAACCCAAAGAAAGGCGGGAGAAAGAAAATAAAGAAATATAAAATAGAAAGTAAAAACAAATTCAAAATTAAAGAGTCAGACTCAGTCTCTGATACAATAATTACGTTAGATGTAAGTAGTCTAAATGTACCAATTAAAAGAGATGAGCAGAACAGATTTTTTAAAAACTAACTCAACTGCCGGGTGTGGTGGCACACGCCTTTAATCCCAGCGCTCGGGAGGCTGAGGTAGGCGGAG
>RJWM01021920.1:0-34386 GCA_004363535.1 Dasyprocta punctata
ATCTGATTTATTTTTTCATCTTCATTGAGTATATTTTCTATTAATTTTTGACAAAAGATGCATAATACTGTGAAATTTTGAGAGCTTTCCTGTTAACCAATGTCCTTTTTTATGACTTCACAGTTGTATTTGGTAGAAAATTTTAGGTTGAAAATTCTTCATGAGGTTTCAATTTACAATTACTTAATAAGCAGTGCACAATTTTTATCCCTTTCCTACCCTGCATGTGTGTGTGCTTGTGTGTGTGTGTTGCTGTGGATTGAACCCAGAACATTACACGTGGTAGGCAAGGGCCATACCACTGAGTTACAGTCCTTTTATTTGTTTTATTACTCCTTCTCTAGATGTCCTTTGATCTTATGAACTAAGGCAGAAATACAAAACAAACCAATAAAATAATTTAAATTAAAATCTTAGATTCATAGTCTCTGAGTCATATGCTGTACACTGAGAGAAGATCTCTCATCTATATGGTGGTAACTAATATAGATACCCAATCTCACATTCTAATTTAGTTGGCATGTGATGAAACTAGGATATTTACATTTTTGAAGCTTCCTAAATCATGGGAATAAACAACAATGGTTGGAAGCCATGGCATAAGGAATTCCATAGTAGGAAACATCTGTGATCACCAGGAAGGATGAGCATATAAGAATATCTGAGAAAAGCCTCGAGTGCTGGAGTTGCTATAATTATTTGATTAAAAATGAACAGCAGTTTCAGAAGTCTTCATTGGTTGTTTATATTTACATATTACTTATAAGGTGAGAGAATTGTCTTCTATGTCACTCTGTGGGAAAGGTAAAATTACACTCCATGATATTTTTTATTCCATCAAAGGGAAGTCACAATGGGTAGTCATGATGAACTGTTTTCTTTATGAATATAAGGCTAAAGCAATGAACTCTAAAAATATATACAGACTAGCATTTTTGAAAAGCTAAAATAAGTATTTAATATTTTGGAGTTAGTCTCCTGCTTTTCCAAATAACTAAAACTCTGCTATTTTCTCTTGTTGTTTACAGTAATGTGAATCAGAGGAACATTATTTGGCTTGAGATAAAGTCTATCATTCTCTGTTGACTTCCCTTTACAAAAGGGAAAACGCAAGAGCACTACTATTGGATTCCTTCACCTTCTAATAAATGATGGTGGTGATATTTCCATGTTGTGAAAACATGACTCAAGATGGAGCTGTGACTCAACGACTGCTAGTTCCATCAGACTGTAATCTCTGCTGAGGCTGAAATAAATAAAGCAGTGAGGAAAATTATTTTTCCTTATTTTAATTTAGCAAGAAGAAAGGTCTTTATGTTTTATACTTTAATTTGCTATGAGCATTTAATACAAGATAAGCTGAGACATTCTCTATTCCATTTTTTCTTTTAACCTTTTGAATTTAATTATTATCCATAAATTATGAATAATAAAATGGAGGCAAAAGCTCAGCATATGCTTCAGAATTTTGAAGTTGGTAATGTCATTTCTGATGCATTTACTGTTCCTTGCAAGCAAGTGCTATATGGCATAACCTTGAGATTCCAGGAAGTTTCTGAAAGGGCATTGCTCCATAATATATTGGGAGGAAGAAATCTTTTGGTATTTTTGTTTCCTTTCCAAAATATAGTACTGGTAACCCTAGTTGACCAGAGGTTTCTATAGAAAGGTTAATGAGTAACATAGGAAATGTTTCTATGGAATAGTAGCGGTCAGTTAAATAATTTATTTAGACTTTACTAATAATTGAGATCAGAATGCCTCACCACTCCAATGAGTGACTTATTAGTCTGATTTCAAAATATATACTTCACGTGAAAGTAAAATAACTCACAGTGTGTCAGCTTTGTGTACATTTTATTGTCTGTTGGATTATCAGGCATATTTTTTGCCTGTATATTTTAACATAGGAAAGTGTTAGTTGGATTTCATTTGTCTGCCTATTATCTACTTCAGAAAAAAGTAGAATGCATGCATTTGGGCACCAAATCCTAATTCTGAAATTTACAGTAAGACACACTGTCTCAAAAATATACACATATGTAAACACACACACATGCAAATGATTTAAAATTGATTTTAGATATGCTAACTTACAAAGCAATTTGGAAATAAAAGTCATTGTTTTATATTATGGAGTTTCATCAATGTGATACCAGATTATCTGAAACTTTTTTCATGAATTCTGTGGAGCTCTTACAGATTATTGTTGTGCAAATGTAGAAATTAACATGCCACTGGAAATGGTTGCATGAATAGGCAAAAGTTTGGAGTTAGAAGAGTAATGTACAGGGGCAGATAAAGCAGACCTGACCGTGGACAGGAGGATGGAGATTACATAGAATAAGATGGACACAGCACCATGGTGTTTTATAGGTAATGTCTTCTATGTTTTATGCTTCTGGGTTCATTTCAGATCAGCAAATCAGTTTTGGAGAAGTGTTTTTATCCTAGCTATTGACACATGTATTTAAAATTTTTAAAGAAAATTAAGCACAGGAAAGATTGTAAATCTCCTGTTGCCATCACAGTGAGCACCTGTTTAGCAGTCCTTGGACAATCTGTTAGCTCGAGGTGCCAAGGCAAAAGCTGTTATATCCATTCAATATACTACTATGTTTAGCAACAGAGGAAATAACTGCTATTGCATCCATATGGCAAATTGTTCATTGCATTAGCCATGGCTGCCCTAAAAAGCAAACGACAGTAGTTGCAGATGTTTTCAGCAGCAGGTTTTCTTTTTAAATTTCCCTTAAATGAAACATGGCTTTTAAGTTTAGAGGTAAAGCAAAGGTGGAATACCAAAGTACACTGCCATGCTTTGGGAAAGAAATCAACATACGTATTAGGGAAAAAATGTTCACGAGACAGATACACGTCAAAGGTAGCAAATAATCAATCTAACAAACAAACCACTCTAATGCTCATAAGGTTTTTTTAATTTAAAAATTTGATTACTATTATTTTTAATTAAGTTTATTGGTACATTTTACATATACATAATGATCATATCCATCACAGGGAATTTGTATCTGTATATGATAAACTTTGATTCCTTTTTTTCCAATCCCATCTCCTCCCTTAACATAATGTATTAAAGCCTTAACTTTTCTTTTAAGATATAGAATACAATTGGTGAATAAATTTAAAAATGATTCAATCTGGAGGTTTGTTTTGATTTTAGGTAAGTGCACACAACTCACAAGGAGGGATGTCCTTTAACTCTTTAATTGACGGCATATGTGATGACCTTGAATCCAGATTTAAAATTAGCTGTTAAGTACCTTAAGAACTGAATGAACAATTCAGTTTCTTGTTTCCCTTTCTTATTTCTTTCCAATCTTTCTTCCTAGAAATGCATTCTTAAACTGATTTAGGTGGGTAGTGTATGGTAGGCTTCTGTGCCAAAGATGAATGAGAGGAGTCTGGATGATTCAGAGCAGGAGAGAAGCACATCTGTAGGGAGACGTTATATGGTTCAGGATTTAGGCTCCAGAGGGCGTGAGCTGTAAGATGCCACCATAGGAGGGCCCTAGGTGGCATGTTAGAGCCAAAGAAGGATGAATGTTTGGTCACTGTGGGGTACTCCATATGCAGAGTTAAAGTCTGAATTGTGCTCTATTCAGAGTAATGAAACTGAACAGGGTTTCAGGGTCACACCATAGTGAGGAGAGCACTGTGCAGGAGAAGGAGTAACAGCAGTCAGGGAGATTCACTACATATTGATTGAAGAAGTAATTGTATTAAGGGTATTTGGGAGCCAGGTTCCTGCTCTCAGATGAAGGAGTGAAAATAGGAAAATTTGGTAGAATAAAAGCATGATATTGGAGATTTGTTGTGCCAGTTTACAGTCTTCAGCAGCTAATGGAGAAGTAAATAAAGAAGTAAATTTATATACATATATAATTTATATATATGTACATATGTATATATACAAGTATGAATGTTATCAATAACTGTAAAAATTGACATTGTCCGCTATCTGATGAGATGCAATCTGTGATATTCCTGCCAGGATGTAGTAACTAAACAAGTCCTGAAACATTAGACAAATGGAAAGTGAGGCACACTGTGCCAGATAACTGAATAATAACTTTTTTAAATACCAAGATCATGAAAATCAGAAAAATGAACTGCTGGTTCAGACCGAAGGAGACAGTGATTCTAAATTGGATCCTTTTGTGATAAAGTTACTGTTTAAATATTGGTAAAATTTCAATGGAAATATGCAAATTAGACAGTAGTACTAACTTCATGCTAACTTCATGTTTTAATAGTTGTCTGGAAGAATTTTCTTGTTTGTAGTACATACTCAAGTATTAGGGCATCAGACCAACCATCTTGATTTCAAGTTGTTCAGAGAAAACATTTTCTGTACTATTTTTAAAATTCTTCTGTAGGTTGAGATTGTTTAAAAATTAAAAAGAAATAATTGCTATAGAAAGAATAATTAAAAAGTAAAAATCACACAAAAACTAAGATTACAGAGTTCAGAATCTAAGTTTGAAACTGTGAACATTTTTAGTTTCAGAAAGGTTTATTTCCAAAGGATGCTTCTTCTCGAAATGACCTTTTATTATGTAAAAATGGAAATAGAAAACATGTCTTTTTCAAAAAGTAATTGTGAATTTTATTCCAAAACAATAGTGTCTTGATGGACAGGAACAGCTAATGGATAAAGAAGACCTTTAAAATGCTAATGTTTATCCTGAAAAAATATAGATAATGAGTTTTAACTATACCTGCCATTCCACAGATAGAATGTGCAAACATACATAAAAAATGAAAACATTTATTTTAAAAAAAAGGGCCAGGAGATCAGGAATGTGTGGAGCAGGCAGGGAAGAGAAAGGGAATGATTAAAAGGAATTAAGGTAAATTACATTGTACACCAACTTTCCAAAAGAAATGTAAGTTTTATGCATTACACATATGTACTAATAAACTAAAATTTTGAAAAGAGTTATCAAAGATGAGATGAAAGACTAAAGATTATAGTCAAGCAAAAGAAGTAAAATCCAGGAATTGCAGGGAAAATATTCTAGTAAAATTATTCATTGCCTTATGACTGCTTTCACTTGCTATTTAATTTTTTTAAATCTATTAAAATTGCTTCTAGTTGCAAATGACACCAAGATGCCTTTATTTCAAAATGAAGGACTTGAGCACAGCTTTCTCTCTGGAGACATAAAGATGATGCTACTGAATAAAAATGAGAATAAATTATCATACAAAAGAGAATGGGAGAGAATCATAGTTTAGTAACATAAAATATAGAAGGTAGATGAAAATGGTTGACAAATGAAATAGCAAAGCGTAGCATAGATGAAGGCAAGCTTCATGTAGAGAAAGGAAGGAGGCACAGAGGAGGAAATAGCTGGCAGAAAGAGGCTATGGTCATTGGTCTATAAAGTTCCCTTCTTTTCATCAGCATTTCTGATGAGAAGTGTTGGGGTGGTATTTAGACCTATGGATATTTTTTTTGACAGACTCTTGCTATATTTCCCAGGATGGTCTTGAACTTGTGGACTCAAGTCATTCTTTCACCTCAGTCATGGAGTAGCTAGAACTACAAGTACACACCACCATGCCCTGCTTCCTATTGTTGAAGAAGTAGAAATAGCTTTGCTGACAATTAGAAAAAATATGCCACTTGTCACTACATCAAATTAATACTTTCTCTGTTTTGACAAACCTAATCAAAACTCAACACTCAACTAAAGTGAAGAAACTACACCCAGAAATACACTCTGTTCCTCTCCATCTCCCTCTCCCTTTCCCACTGCCTCACTCTCTCTCTTTCTTTCACAAACATTCACACACAGGCACATGCACATGTACAAACAGAAAACTGAGGCAAGGAACTGTCCTTTTATATTTTCAGACTATATACTTTTTTAACAAAATGAACAATATACACTTGCCTAGATACTTATAACTCAACTACCACAACTTCACATTCAAAGAAATGGCTTAAGATAAAAAGGATTGTGAGGAGACCAAAATGCAATTACAAAATTAAAATCTTCCTAAACATTAAAAAAATATAGAAAGCAAAACATGTATTATCGAATCATTGACTTGCAGGCTACATCTCCTTACATGTAGAGGGAAAGGACAAAGAGGTGTGTTATGGTTGATGCATATGCCAACTTGAGAAGTTTAAAAGTTTAACTAAGAGACTCAGCAGGGAGCCAGAGTTCTTACTTTGTAAATATTCCCATCCTGTGCAAGAGGATGGCAAGGAGATTTTGTGAGTGTTATACTGACCCTGGGGTGGGGGTGGCCTGTGTACAATATAAAGGAGGAAAAGAGGCTTGCTTTTCCTTTCTTTTGCTCTGGATGCCTTTGCTGTCTGCCATCTTGAAGTGTTGCCCCAGTGCCATGCCACTCTTGAAGCCAGCTCATTATGGACTGAAACCTCCAAAAACTGTAAGCTAAATAAACCTTTCGTTCCCTAATTTTGGGTGTCAGGTATTTTGTCTCAGCAATGAGAGAAAAGTAACCAAGAGAGGGTGAAAAAGATGAGGGAAATGTGTTAGAAACATGATGAAGGAAAATATATTTTTAAAAGAGTTATTTTTGAGAAATAAATCACAAACAAACAAACAAAAAGCTAGCATAAGCAATAATCTTTCTAAAGCAAGTGTCCAGAGTGAGAAGATGACAGGCTTTGTACAGAGCAGCCAAAATAAAAATGTATTTTGATTTTTTTTAATGTTAAATGTCAGCATGTAATGGAACAATATCTGCAAACATCTAGAATTCTGTATGTTGATAACCATGTCAATTTCTTTAATGTCAAATGAATTAAATTTTATCCTGGATTATTATTCATGCATAAAATATGAACTATTAAGAAATGAGAAATTTTGGAGGAACCTTAAAAGCATATTGATAAGTGAAAGAAGTCAGTGTGAAAATTCTGCCTTACTGTGTGCTTCTAATTCCATAATGTTATGGTTTGTGTCTGTATGTCTCTCCAAAGCCTCCTGTGGTCACAAGGGATGGGCTTTTCAGAGGCAGCTGAACCTAGACTTTGTGACTAGTTCATTAGGTTTAGTGTTGATATTGGGGTGTGAGTGCTACACCTGCCTTAGGGTGGGTAACCTGCATACAAAATAAA
The DNA here is from genome assembly GCA_004363535.1 of Dasyprocta punctata. NCBI lineage: Eukaryota > Metazoa > Chordata > Mammalia > Rodentia > Dasyproctidae > Dasyprocta > Dasyprocta punctata. The sequence continues at coordinate 7,127 of RJWM01021920.1, forward strand.
GGAGGAAAAGAGACTTGCTCCTCCCCTTATGCTCTTGTTGCTTTTGCTGTCTTCTTCCACCATGAACTGTTGCCTCTCTGCCATGTGCCACTCTGCTTTGGAGCCTGCGGATTACAGACTGAAACCTTCACATACTGTAAGCTAAATAAACTTTTCCTTCTTTAACTTTGGGTGTCAAGTATTTTGTCTTAGCAATGAGAGAAAAGACACATGATATTTTGGAAAAGGCAACATTTTAGAGACAGAACAAAGCCCAGGGGTTGCCAAAGTTTGGGGTAATTGAGAGAAAGAAAGAGAGGGATATTCAGAGATTTACAACTGTCCTAAAGGACAGAGAAATTATTCTGCATGATATAGAAATGGTGCAACCATGTTGTTATGTATTTTCCAATGTATTTTAAAACTGTATACTATAACAAATGAGCACTAAAATAAATCATGCACTGTAGTTAGTAATAGTATACTAAGATTGGTCCACCAATTGTGATAACTTTAGTAATAGATGTCAATAATAGAGCAAACTATGGGGGAGGGGGATATATACACTTCACAATCAATTTTTCAGTAAAATTAAAATGATTCTAAGTCATCACTGTTCATTTGAAAGATTATTGATAAATCAGAGCTCAAAAAATATATAAACCTCACTCCTTTTCTGAAAACAGGAATCATTTTATATCATTACTTTTTCTCTGGGGAGAAAAGTAGAAGTAATGTTTAATTGTAAGTACTAAGGCACAGGAAGGAGAGACAGAGAGAGAGAGAGAGAGAGAGAGAGAGAGAGAGAGAGAGAGATTTGCATATATATGAATTTTGCATCTATCTATCTATCTATCAATCTATTAAATGACTTAAAGAGACTACTGTTTATAAGAAGGATTATTGGGTCTTCCCATAATCCCCTTAATATGCCTGGCCTTCCAACCTTTCACATCAGTAGCACCATTGGTTCCACTGGGCTGTGATAGCCAAAAGTTCTACTGTTTGTGGTTTATGCTTAGTGATATATTGGTTTCTTTCCCTGTGCCTCTTTTTTCTTTAAACAAAAGTTCTATAACTAATTGATTTCCAATTTCAAGAAAGAAATATTGGCATCTACCCACTATTTTCATGTTTTAAAATAGAAATAGTTATTTCCATATACCACTTCTCTTCAAGCCCCAATTGTTGAAATAATAATTGAGCAAAATTCTAATTTCTATTGAGTGAATAATTGATTTAGTGAAGTCTGAAACTTTATTTGATAATTCTTTTTAGCACACTTCTAGACCATTTCTAGAACCATTTGCCATTATTAAATACTGTGATGGCTGATCAATTGTGTCAACTTGAGAAGTTTAGAAGCTTAACAAAGTCATCTCAGAAATTCTACACCCTGGGGTATAGAGGACCCACCCTAGGGTTGGACAGTATAAAGGGGAAATGAGGAAAGATGAACTGGCTTCTGTTCTTCAGAGGAGCTCATCTTTATCTTCAACTTGTAAGTCATCTACTGATATCTAGCCAGACTTTTCAGCTTCTGCCTCAGGTTCTTCAGCCTTCTGGTGTAGACTTCTCAACCCTCATTTGCAGACCCATCAGGCTCTTGAAACAGAAGTGCAGGGCAGGAAAAGACCATGGACTGAAACCTTCAATCTCCAGTGTTCAGACACCCTCGCCATGCTTCCTCATCCAGCTCTGTGGCTGACCATCATCATAAGCCAATCTTGTAATTCCTTATACATTTGTATAGCTTGCATTATATCTGTTTCTCTAATAAAATACTGACTGATACAAATGCCTTCTTGATAATAGTTTTAAAAATCATTACATTTACCCAGAACTAAGATACAGCATAATTGGAAGTAGTTTTGTTTTTGTTTGTTTGTTTGTTTTGTACAGGAAATTTGAATTCATGACCTCACTCTTACCAGGCAAGCACTGTGCAGCTGAGCCACACCCCTGGCTTGAAGTAGTTTTTTATACCCTTGTCAAATTATTCTTAAGGCAGAGTGGTTTTATGGAGGAAATCTGATTCTCAGAAATTCTTAAGATACATTGAAACTACCCTAAGGACTAGAGAACAGATTATTCTGATAGAAAAACAAAGCAAATATTAATGTGCTAGGCACAAAATTGTTTTAATTTTCCTTACTATTTATTTCTAAATATATTTATATTTTTGTTTAATTACTTGCTAAAATAGCATTTGAGAGAAAAAATTGTCCTCTGCGCACTCATAGCCAATTTATGGTGCTGTAAGAGAATAATTCCTATTTTTTCCTGGCACATGTTAATAACATTTAAAATGCATAAATAGACAACAATTTATAAGATACATTTTTCTTTGAGAAACTTCACAAAACAACACAGTGTCATAGTTTTGGTTAAAGAAAACTGTCTACACCCAGAATGACAACAATTAGCAGTATATAGAGGAGCAAAAATCAAAGTTACATTTTAATGACATTATTCTATATTTTAATAGTTTTTTGTCTACCTTTCTTGTATGATAAGTTCCTTTTTAATACAAAGGTATTTATGAAAATAATCAGAAATTTGAAGTAAAACTTTATAATATTGGATATGGGACTGAAATAAGTATTGAAATAAGTATTGTTTTTAAATTGTGATAATCATCTGCACCTCACTGACTGCTAGTGTGAAATTAGCAATCCTATTTATTTTCCAATAGTTATCTAATAATGTCAATACTGAGATTTTATGTTTGCTTTGTACCAATTTTATGAATTTTACAGTGGTAAAACATAGTTTTTATGCTTTAATGTATTATACGAATATTCCTGTGAATTGATCAGTAATGTATACATTTTGTTTTCTACTGTTATTTTTGGTCATCAACACTTTAATCCATGAAGTAAGGTCCAAATCATTTAATTTATTGAAGTACATTTATGCATATGCTACATATTCCATTCCTTATTCATTTTTTTAGAAAATAATTCAGCTGGTTAGCCTATTTTTAGTTGACGCATAATTTTATAACTATTTATAGCATACTACATGATGTTTCAACAAATGTATACATGCTATCAAATTTGTATTTCCTATTGTGTTGAATTCCTTATATATTGTGTATATTAATCCCCTATCAGATGTATAATTTGCAAATATTTTCTCCTATCTAAAAGTTGTCTCCCCACTCAGCTTTTCTACTTTGCTGAAATAAAGGATTTTAGTTTGATATAATTCTGTGAGTTTGATTTGTTATTTGTATTTGGGGTCTTACGCTATGAAATTTATACTCATTCTGGATCCTGAAGCATTCCCCCCCACACACCATTTTCTTTTAGTAATAAGTTTTTAATCAACCTTGACTTGATTTTTTATAAACAGTGGAAATAGAGGGCCAAGTTTAATTTTTCTGCATGTGGATATGTAGTTCTTGTAGCACTGTTTATTGAAGAGATTTTTTTCCAAAGTTTATTCTTAGAACTCTGTTGAAATTCAGTTGACTGTATGTAAATGGGTTTATGTCTAGAATATCCATTCATTCCATTAGACCTTTGGTTTATAGGTCTGTTTTTATGACAGTGTGTGCTGTTTTGATTACAATAGCTTTGCAATATGTTTTAAAAACAGGTTATGGGGCCAGGGATACAGCTCAGTAGCACAGTGCCTGCGTGGCAAGCACAAGGTTCTGAGTTCAGTTCCAGATACCAAAACTAAATAAATAAATAAAAATTAAAAACAGGTGATATAATGCTTCTTCCTTTGTTCTATGCATTCAAGATTGCTTTTGGTCTTTGGGGAATTTTGTTGTTTTATATGAGTTTTAGGATTGCTTTTTATACTTGTGAAGAATGTCATTGTATTTTGATAAAGACTACATTAAATTTGTAGGTAACTTTTGCTAGTATAGAGATTACAAAAACTCTGGACCACTATAATATCGCTTTACTGATACTTATGCTCAAAAACTTCCACACTGTTAATTGCTTGCTTTGACATATTGAAAGGAAAAACATATATAATATCTAACTCTAGGATTAGATGTAGAAATAGGGTTAGGGTCAATTTGATTGATCTGAATAGCTAGCTAAATTCCTTAGAAAAAATTTTGATGAAGGAAAATCAACTTAATCTATATGTCAGGCAACTCTATTTTTGGTCTTTCAAGCTTCCACAAAGAGCTAATGGTTTGAAAATTATCAGGGGAACTGATTTTTCATTTAATATTTCTATATTTGATGTATTGCTCTCCCAGTTCTATGAGATGGATCGCTAGGTAGATATCTGACTGCAAAAGGACAGATCTTTCTTGCCTCTTTTCATCTAATCATTTAGCTATGCATTGAATTTATTTCATTAGCATTTAAATATCCTTATGTTAACCATAAAGAAGACAAGTAATTACATATATACTTCAATAATTTATTATATCTTATTCAGTGAACAAAACGAGTTGAACATTCTTAATTTAGAAATGAAGTTATGAGAGTATTGCAGTCAGTTACTTTTGATTTCTGGAAGATGGCAAAGGCAAGAGTGGTAGCTATAAACTAGCACAGTAAATTGATTTTATAACTGATATTACTAATTTTGTTATTCAAATGCAAAGTTCATTTGTTTCTAATATTGAGGGTACAAAATAACATTTTGAAAAACCACATAAAAGAAACGATTTTTCTTCCCCTTATGCTTTTTAAGGACCCTGGTAAAATGGAATCTTTTAACTTTAGAATCTACTGACCTCAGAACAGCTTGAATACAGCTTGCTTTCAAGGAATATATTTTTACGCAAAAAAAATCAGTACTTATTTAAGGCAAGACCAAATCCTTGTAGAAATTCCTGGGCTTATACATAAGTAATATAATCACATTTTAAAATGGTTTAAAATTTGTATTATCTGTTAAATTATGAAATGTTAAAATAGAAGTGAACTTTCTATCTGAGCAGCAATGCCACGAGGGCCCATTATTTATTTGCATTGCATTAAAAATTATATTTTAAGACTATATGCTTTTAGAATATTCACTGATATTTAAAATATAACATATTTTCCTTTTTCATTTTCAGTGAGAAGAAAGCAATGCTTTCAAGTTCCTGATTATAGAGTCCCTGTAACAAATCTACTAATTACCAATTATGTTTCTTGTAATTTACTCATATAACAACTGCTTATTTTTTTAAGATCAGTTAAAAATTAATTCTTAACTTAATGGCATGGACAGTGCTCTCTTTCAGTTTGACAAAGAATCTTAAACCTGAGATATTTTGCCTTCATTTGTGCATTATACCCCTATAAGCAGCACCTATTATTTGTTGTTCACAGTGTGATAATCAGTGATTTCTTTCTGTGATTTCAAAAATATTTGTGGTTGAAGGCTTCAAAACAAATTAAAATCTACAATTTAAATGCTAAATTGTATTTAAAATGGAAGCAATCCAATTCATAATTTTTGTCATAAATTACCAACAAATTTTACTCCTATCTTTTCTGCTTGCTAGCCACTCTTGACATATTATTACTCTTCTCTAATTCTTAAACCATTACTAAGCAATTCTTTTATCTCTCACAAAGACAAGGAAAATGAATAGTAATTGTTAATAAACAGGTTTTTTTCACCTTCAACAATGAAAATAATTTAAATCCAATGGAATATTTTCTTTATTGACTAGAATAATATTCAAGACAGATTAAGTAAATTGAGGTATAGAGGCAGAATTCTGATTTTTTTAATCCTAAAATTAAATTCCAGGATGTATTATGCTTCTAGATAGGTCAAATATTAATAGTATAAGTATGTTGCTTATCACTGTATTAAACACAAGAATAAAAAGTGGTCCTCTTTTGTTGGTGTTTACCTTCTTTCCTAAAAATTCAGCTAAAATATTAGTTAGGTGGTAAAATGTTTTAAACATTAAGAGCGGCTTTTTCAATTTAGTCCCTTCTCCAGTAAATAAGTTGAAGAAATAATTCTCTACAATATGGAATGCTGTGAAATTAACAAGACAAGAAGGCACTGGAGATTTCACTCAGTGGCATAGTGCTTGTGTAGCATGTGTTAAGGTCTGGATTCAATGCTAGTACCAGAAAAAAAAAAAAATGGCAAAAAACCATGACATTGTTTACTACCAGCCCTTAAAGAACCTTTTATTACTAGCCCTTAAAGAAGTTTGTAATGGAACAGACAGGAGTATTAAAGAAAAGTCATATAAAACCAGGCATAGTCCTAAAATAAATGGCAAAGACAGTACATATAACAATTATTAGCAAGGGAGGAAACACTGTTGATTCACAGGGAGCACATTAAAATACCTCTGAAGATGAGACTAAACTTCTCCTTTTAGACATATGTGACTAATAAAATATTTGAAAGTTGATGGTAATATATATTAGAATTTGTGGTGGAAACAGTTTTAAAATGTATCATGTTTAACACTTTTTAAACATGTTATCTGAAGTAGCAAACAGAATAATTACCTTTAAAATTAGGTCTGATTCTTGCATCATACCCTGATGTCCTCCCCATTAGTTTATCCAGAAAGTCTGAAGGTGACATTGGAGTACTTCGGGATCTTGCACTGTTTGTTTCCTTTGTGGCAACCAAACTACAAATGAGAACAAAATGACAGACTTGATAAACTGCAGTCTGATAACTGCTTCCTACAAAAATAAAATTAAAATACTATGTCAAAATACCTTTAATAATGAAGCAAACTTCAAATACTATACAGTTAACTTTATGACAATGAGACAGGTACTTACGTGTTCATAGTCAGAACTTATGAAGTTTCACATATATTCAACCAGTTCTCTGAGATGGCACTGTTTTGTGTTGATCCTAGAAACAAGGTCTACTCCAGAGATAGTAGGCTTTAAAAATCTGTGTTTACTCAAATTTTATATCTGTTTAAAGTTTTTTAAATATCCTTAGTTTTTGAAGCATAAGAAAATACGAAACTCACTTATAAAATATGCTTGTTACTTTTTGAAAGAAGGGGAAATCGTCTTTTAGGTTTTGTGAATGTTTCTCTGCACTAATAAAACATACATGCAATGAATTCAAAGTAATATTCTTTTCTTTAGTTAAAGTGCCTTTAAATTCATTCTGCTTTCATTAATTAATGTTCCATTTATCTAAAGTACATTTTGTAAGGTCTAAAATCTGTGTGTCAAGATTGAGAAATTAACGCATAATGCTTGAGCACCTGGCTGTGATGTTATTAGAATCTGTGTTTCTGACAGGTGAAGTGTTCCTGTGTTCTTTGCATTGCAGTGTTTTCCTTTTTCTCCAGTCAATCCTCCTGCTTCTCCTTTAACTGCGTCAGAACACAAAAGGCTTGGGCCTGCTAAGATCTCATGATCTACACTGAGCTTTGCTTACTAATATAAACTGCTTGTGAGTGCACATAGTTTGAACCTCATATGTTCAAATCAGTGTTACTTCCTGGAGCTTAACAATTGTCACACTCTCCCAGCTCTGATACTTAAAGTGTATTGCTAAACCCTAAATATTTTGGTCATCACTGGAACATGGCACCAACAAATTACTGAACTTCTTACATTTCTCCAACTGGAATTTTAGTGGTGAAAATGGACCTTCAGTCATCAACATTAAATTGTCTACCGCACAAATATATGTAGTATAATTTTAAAATTCAATCTCAATGATAATATGAACATGACATTTCTGAAAGCACAGTACCATAAAAACAGTACCTATTAACTAGTGGTTTGATACAGTTCTGGGCGCTATAAGACACTTATCTCCTCAATGTCTTGCATTCTATTTTTTTTGCTTTTTCCCCAAACAAATGCTTCTCCTCTTTTTTTTTTTTTTTTTTTTTTTTTTTTTTTTTTTTTTTGGTTGATTCTATTATTTTATAAGCTTCTTATTTTTTTAAATTTACAATTTTTTATTTTTTTATTACTGACTTCTTAGCCCAAATTCCAGTCATTATGATTACTTAGAAGTTTTTTTTAATACAAAATATTCTAATGAGCAAAAGGAAAAAACAAAAACAACTTTACCATCTCATTGATCTCTGGTATCCCTCTCTGGTTTTAAGCAACACTTTTTTTCCTTTACTATAAAGGCATTGTTGGAGCTTTCTAAACCATTTCTTTTATTTTCTTTGTAAAATTTCTCCTTTCAGTTATCAGAAGATAAGCTTCTACATTTCCTACAAAGGAACATAGCTATTTACCTATAACACTCTGCCTCCTCTCTTTAAACTAATAAGTGACTAGACCTGCTGAGCTGAAAGCCTCACATTGTGGGCTGGATGGAGGAGTTATCCAGGTCAGACCTCTATGCAGCAAAGAAGTATCCTTATAAGGGGGATCTTAGAGTTGTCCCCATAGACAGGAAAGGGAAGGCAGCGTGACAATGGAGGTAGAAGTTACAGTAACCAGCCACAGGAATATCTGCAGCCTCCAGAAGCTTAAAGACATAAGGAATAGATTCTCCCTTGGAGCCTTTGGAAAGTAAGGAGTTACATTTTGTTTTTAAGCCCTGAGCCCTGACTTATTACCTTCCAAACTGTGAGAGAATAAATACTGTTGGGAGCCCTTGAAGCTGGAAATTGACTTAGGGCATGACCCGGACATGACCATTTCAAGAAATAAGAGCGCCTGGGGCAAGCCACGTGAAGAAGCTGCTTCAGCCTAGAGAACAACTAGCCCCAAGACAATCTGAGCAGTAGGTTGCTAGGACAACAAGGTGTCACGTGACATTAGGTTGTGGGAAAAGGTATAAATAAACGCTTCAGCAGTGAGGGGCCAGTTCCTTTCCTCTCATCAGGAGGATAAGGGCTCTACCTGACCTCAGCTTTGTCTACTGTTTATTTTTCTCATCCTCTCACAGTCCTTCACCCCAAGAACCTCAGGAGCTTCATGGGTCGCGGCAAAATACATAGGAAGGAAATGCTTGCCTTCCACTGAGTTTTCAATTTCTATTACTCTACTTTTCAACCTCAGAATTCCTTCGCCATTTATATCATAATTTTTATCTTTGTCGATATTTTCCATTTGGTGAGATTTTGTTGTACTTTCTTTTTTGATCTCTAGATGCAGTTTTCTTTACTTCTTTAAATATGTTTTAGTAACTAAATTATTTGCTTGAAATTCCAGTGTATGCATCCTCCAGTGAGTTTCTATTGGTTGCTTTTCTTTCTTTGCTTGGGCTATGCATTTTTGTTTCTTTGTACATCTCATAAGTTTCATTAAAAACTGGACATTTCAAATCATACAATGTGGCAATTCTGGAAATTATACATCCACTATTCCTATAGTTTTTGTTGCTTTATTTTATAATTTGACTTTTCTGAACCAATTCTCTGAAGTCTGCATTGACTTGCATGTGCAATCATAGAAATATCTTCTTGCTCACATTACATAGCAGTCATTAATTGAAAAGGAATTTTCTTTCTTAATGTTTTAGGCTGGTAATTCGCCTATTATTGCAGCATACTCTGTGTTCACAGTGTTATGCTTTCGACACTGAATCAGACACTTGACAGTTTTGCTTTGGCCTTTACTTCCCCTTGCATATGTCCAAAGACCCATTAGAGCTGAGAGGGTCTTATTAGGCTTTATTGAGTCTGCAACTATCCTGATACATTAGTTCCTTAGGTCTGTCTCATCAGAGTACCACAAATAATGTAACTTAATAACAAAAAAAGTTTTTTCTCTTGACTCAGGAGACTATGAGTCTAAGATTGAGTTGTCAGAAGAATTGGTGTCCTATTGGGACCTTCTTTGGCTTGATGAAGTCCATCTTTCCGTTTCTTCACATGTTTTTTCCTCTCTGTGTGCTTATCTTCATATCTCCTTTTTGTAAAGTCATAAGTTATGCTGAACTTAAGACCACTTATATGACTTTATTGTCACCTGTTTACCTTATCTCTAAATAAAATCACATATTGAGGTATTAGGGTTTAGGACTTTGACATATGAATTGGGGGCAGACAGGTTAGTTCGTAACACTGAACAAGCTCAACCATATACATATATTTGGCCTTCTAGATATCTAGATACTTTCTTTGTGCATCTCATAACTTTTACTAAAAACTAGACATTTTAAATTGTATTATATCAAGTCATATCATGTGGCAAACTCTGGAAATTATACCTCCAGTATTCCTAGAGGTTTTGCTACTTTATTTTATAAACTGACTTTTCTGAACTGATTCTGTGAAGTCCGCATTAACATGTATCTCAACTGATTTTCCTTTTAATGTTTTTGGTTAGTCTATGTTTGTTTTCAGTGGCATATACTGCCTCAGACAATGGTTAAGAAATTTTGTCTAAGTGTTTGTGATAGCTTCTTCCAAGAAAAAGGATTTTTACAGTGAATAAACTCCATGTTAGACTAGAAAAAAAAAAAAAAGCAAGTGAGTTCTTCCAGAGAAACTTCAAACAGTACACATAACGATAGTTCTCTAAAAATGACCCCTGTAAAAATCCAAGCTCCATTCTTCTACTTGTGGCAGTCAGGTTGCTGCATTTTCTTAGAATGGAGCTCTATTGGATTGCAATATAACCTGAACTGGCAGGGACAGAGAGGGGAAGTAGAGTAAGTTATAATGTCACAACTCCACTGTTCCTACCGAGAGTCAAACACTTTCCCTTTGTTTTTTGTTTTTGTTGTTGCTACTTTTTTTTTTTTTTTTTTGAGACAGGGTCTTACTATGTAGTACAGGTTGGCTTTGAACTCACAACTTTCCTTCTGTCTCAGTCTCCCAAGTGCTGCTAGAATTACACGCATGTACCACTGTGCCTGGTTCAGATGTTTTTCTTGATTGAACCTCTTCAAAAATTACTAAGTCTAAAGTTAATTGACAGAGAATCTGAAAAATTAGATTTTTCTCAACTTTTGCCAATTTTTGCACTGCATTTTTGGAGAAAGAAATTTTATAGAAGTCCTATCCTCACTATTTTTGCTATATTGTCCCCCAACATTGTCTTCCTAGACTTCTTTTCATATTTGTTTTATTATGCTTTTGCTTTAAAGAAGCATTTTCCTTACAGTAAATGATACTACTCTCATAGTACAGCTACCTCTCATAATAGTACTTTGTAGGCTTTCCAAACTATATTCTTTTCAGAAGTAATGTCAAGATTCGACTATAAAAGAAAGGACACAGAGACTGCTTTTACAGCAACCCAAGAATGAATATTTGAAATTTATTAGTTGAATGAATATCAGTTGATATTCCATGTGATTATTATTCTGGTGGCAGTAATAAAGCAATAATTTTCTTTCTCTCTCAAGAGAAAAAGAGAATATATATATCAATATACTAAGCATTACCAATTCATTTCAAATTTTTACTACCCACTTTTTCTCTTATAACAAGTAGTGTATAACATATTTTTTAAAAAGGACTAAGAAACAAAGAATTGAGATTCCCACTGGCTTATACAACATTGACAAAATAAAAATAACTTTGATTTTTAGAGAGATACATACTAAATTTTAGTAACAAGCCTTTATATTTGTAAGTTTTTATGTTCCAAGAAGTCTTTTCCTGATAGTTTTTCTTGACTAATTTCTAAAACTATTTATTTTTGTTATAATCTAATATCAAGTTAGGATGGAATATGGAAACCAAAATATCACATCTTCTCATGTAATGCTAAGAAATCATATATGCACTGCAGTGAGGTAGTGTCTTAGTTACTTTTCACTCATTGCTGAGACAGAATACCTAATGCCCAAAATTAGGGAATGAAAGGTTTATTTCTTACAGTTCTTGAAGGTTTCAGTCCATATTCAGTTGACTGTAAGGCAGGGTGGCATGGTGGGGCAGCCATTCATAGTGGCCACCCAACAGCAAGGTGCGAGCCAGGGAGAGAGAAAACATGCCTTCTTCTCGCCCTTACACTGTATGTCAGTTCCACCTCTGGGCACTTGCAGTATTCACATCACCAATCCCAGAGCTAGACAACAAATCAGTCATGAACCCCAGACTCAGCCACATCCATGCCATGATTGCATGAGACTTGGTAGGGCCACAGGACTATACACTATAACATTCCACCCCTGGCCTCCCAAGAATTCATGTATATCCTTTGTACAAAAGACATTTAGTCCATTTCCAAGAGTTGTCACAGTCCTAACAGTTTCAGCATTGCTAAAATGTGCAAGTCCCAAATCTTCTCCGAGATCTATGGCAAACTCTTAATTTTAATCCCCTGTATAAATGAAAATAAGGTTAAACACTTCTAACATGTAAAGTCACAAGATAAACACTACCATTCCAAAAATTATAAACAGGGAAATACAAAGCATTGGAACTAAAGCAAGTCCAAACTCTAGCAGGGCAAACAATAAGTCCTATAGTTCCAGGTTCAACATCTGAAACAATCTGTGGCAAATTGTGAGCTCCAAAGGGTTTGAGTGATTCCACCCCCATGGCACTTCCAGGGTTTTTAACCCCCACAGCTTCCTGGACAAACTTACAATGTTTTAAACCACCATGCTGGGTTCTTTGTTCTTGGTGTGTAACATAAATCTGGCTAAAAGCCCTCAACAATAGCCAAAGCCACTGCCTCAGCATTTGACTGCCTTGAAATTTCCTTTGCCAGATTAATCAGTCCATTGCCCTCAATCTCAGTCTCAGGCAAAATCTCTGAACATGAGCAAAATGCAGACAAACTTTCTGCCAAGCCATAACACACATCATGTGGAGTCCAACAACCAGTGCAGTCCTTCTTCCCAGCAGAAACCTCCCTAGCCTGGTCTTTACCAACAGACCCTCTATCCGCCTTCTGGTCTCCTGAGGTCTGACCAGAATCTCCCATACAGAACAGCCTAAGCTGTACCAGTGCCACTCTTGCAAGTGACATCTCCAAATCTTTCCAAACTCTTCCCACAAGCCATTCCCAAAGGCTCTTAAACCACATGGTGAGGTTTAGTCACAGCAACAACCATGCCACTGGTACCAAATTCTGTCTTAGTTACTTTTCTCTCATTGCTGAAAAGGAACACCTGATGCCCAAAATCAGGGAAGGAAAGGTTTACTTCTTATAGTTCTTCGAGGTTGCATTTCATATTCAGTTGGATGTAAGACAGGGTAGCATGGTGCAGCAGCCATTCATGGTGGCCACCCAACAACAAGGCAGGAATCAGGGAGAGAGAAAACATGCCTTCTTCTCACCACTACACTGTATGTCAGCTTCACCCCGGGCAGGTGCAGCATTCACATAGCCAACCCCAGTGCTAGATATCAAATCAATCATGAACATCAGACTCAACCACATCCATGCCATGATTACATGAGATTTGGTGGGGCCACAGGACCATAAACCATAACAGGTAGTATTACAGTTTGATGTTTGAATCAATGTAATGAAAAAAGTATTAAAAGTTTTGAGTGATAACTATAGTACTAGCTATGAACTATAGCTCATTTTGTACTTTTTTCTTAATTATGCTCTAAACTCAAGCAAAGATAGAGACTGGGATGATAACGGCATGTGATATTTGTATTTTCTACAATGTGTGTTTATGTGGCTTCAAAACACCTGAGATATGTAGTTTAAAAATATGGTTAAATGATTAAGACATGGAAAAGTATTATTTGGTTAATGTGATACAATTCTACTGATGAATATTTCTGTATTTTTGGCAACATAAAGAGAAAGTAGCAATTATGTGTTGTGTTCTACTTATTATATTTCAAGTACACAAAAAAGTCTTATTCAGAGGCAAGGTAATTCACTGCTATCTCTTCAGATCATTAGTGAGCCCCTGCCACCAAACACAGAAACAAGTTCTTGGTTGAATATTTCAAACCCTATTATCAAGTACTATCTACTCTCATAATTTGTTCTCTTTTAATGATTAAGTAATGAAAACAATATTATTATTTAGTCATTTAAATGCAACTAATAATTCCTAATCATTTCAAGATGAATCATTCATTGTTATTAGCATTTTAGTCATATTTATTTTTATATTTTCAAAGATAGTATTTGGGCTATTGCAATAATTGAATTCCTGAAATTTGATCTGATATCAGTCTCAATAAATTCCATTTGAAATATGCTCTTATCTCCAAAGTTATTTGCTTCTAAATATATTATGCAAAGATCATGGCATCTTTTTCACCAGGGATGGGACTATACAAAACTCCATTTTACAAAGGGCAAGAGTGTTATGAGCAGAAGCTCCTGCATGTATTTATTCAGCAGTGATTACTGATGCATATCAAAGAGTTTTCATCATTCCTAGAAGAGTTTTAAGTAGAGACTACACATACATATATTTAAAACTTATATGCATATATATAATTTCAGAAAGATATATATACACACAGGTAGTTAAACCTTTTATTGACCAACATACAATAATTTCTACTCAGATATTAATTTTCACTGGCTATGCAAGTAATAATTAAAATAATTTGAAGGAAAAAAAACACTCCTCCTCGGTCTATCATAGACTACTATGAAGCATGGAAGATGTAACTGTGGTGAATAATCTAAGAAGGGTAAGTCATTTTATTGCATAGAAGTAAATACAATAAAATTATTTACTTTCTCTACAAGTTGTTATGTTTTATAATTAAACACTAGTTTTTATACAAAATGAAACATTTTTATCATAAATGCAAATTAAACAGGAGACTATGATTCTTTTCAGCTGGCATTAAAAAATTGGTGATTTCTCCCAACTGCAATTCTTGTGATATGTTTTTCTTAAAACTTTTTTCCCAAAAACTAAACTAAACAAATAAACAAAACCTCTTTCTTTTATAGTAATGTCTGAACCTATACTATGTGAACATTAGCAGACTGCCATAAAAGAGGAATTGTAATCACTTAAGAGAATTAACAGTAATAATAAACACATTGTATGAGGCTCCATACAGCCAATTGGGAATTTCACTATAACTTTTGAAAAGCCAACATCACCTGCACATACATATTCAAAAGCCATTTTATTAAGTATTTAAAACTCAGATTAGGAGGAAGCATTGGAGAAAAGAAGCTCAAGATTAATTTAGAATGAACTTTGGATGAGAAACCCTATAACCAAGGACTGTTTTCTTGTCTGCACCTCTTAGTTTCAACGAATCTGGCATATTTGTAGCAAGTTATTATGACTTTAGAAAATTATCCATGATCAACACTATTGAAAGAAGCACTCTTAACTCTTTGAAAACAGTCTTTTATTTATGAATCTTCTGAACATTTGTGCTAACTTCCATTTCACACTTGACTTTTATTTTCTATACAGTGATAAGTGTTGCATTTACTATTAATTTTTCTTGGAAAATACATGTGAATTCAAATATTTTTCCCTTGGTGAATTTTTTTATTTTGAACATTTTATGCCAATATTTATATAAAGGTGTGCTAATTGAAAGTTCACCAACTAATTTCTTAAAGACTGACAGAATCAATTAACTTAAGTATTGGAATAGAACATCAAAATTTATTAAAAATACTTCATAAAAGATCAAATGAATTCCATTTCGAAAGTGATTTAGATCACTAAATATAGATGTCTTTATGTGATTTTTGATATTTTTTCAATAGCTGTTTGTCTCCCATAAATATTCCCTAAAGATATGAAAGAAATATGAAATTATAGGTGGTAGCAATTATGTCAGGTTGAGGCAAATCTTGGATGCAAGCCTTTGCATATCATTTGCAGGAGTTGGTTTGCACTGGGGGAAAGGTCACCTGTGGGAAGTCATTCAGTGAAGACTCCTGAAGCAGAGAAAGTTTGGAGTATGCTGGAGAGTTTACCATATATTCTAGAGCTCAATGAACCAGTCCTGCAGGGTTATAGTTCCTTGTGAAAAAAATTCAATTTATTTTTATTTTAGACTTGCTGTGTTGTAGTAACACAAGCTCTGGATTGATGAATAAAGAACAGAACGGAAGCGATGAGCAGTCTACCCACTTTGTCATGCTTCAGTGTAGGTAGAACTAAAGAAACTGGGCCAACTGGGAATATATGACATTTCAAGTATTTCAGACTGAAGTATACTGTATGGAAATTGAACGATTGCAGAGAAGGCAGTAGTGAATTAGGTCTTAGTTGACTGTTTAATATTAATTATTGAAAAGGAGGTCAGAAAGGATAAATATAAAAAGGCCTATTTTAAAATACCTCTGAAGAGTCAGAAATAACTAAACAGTAATGGACCATGGGGATCTTGATTACTGCCTCAGTGGGCAATGTAGTAAATGGAATATGATTATTATTTTAAAGTTATTGCATTTCTAATGAGATTAAGAGGGGTTCTTCTTTATTACCTTACCTCCAAACTTTCAGGTGCATTTTAATATGATTGACTGTCTTCTTTAATTATGTTGTTTTCTTTTCTGGTTTCACCCAGTCTTAGAGTGTTAAATGTGATACATATTACACTGAATACTTATATTTTGCAAACCATGAATGAATTTTCTCTCCCTGAACCACTCTGTTATGTTCAACTACCTCCTCGATGTCTCTATTTGAGTATCTGATACTGATCATGTCCAAATTAACTCCTGCTCTTTGTAAAGCAAACTTCAGTTCTCAGGGTGAAAACTTTTGATTATTGTAGACTCTTCTCTTTATTTTACATATCATAACCATCCTTTTAGATCTCCCTTATGATTTTTGCACAATCTAACCTGTTCCTCACTATATTCTTTGTGACTAATCTGGTTTAACCTTCCTCGAGTCATTTTTGCAGTGCTCATTGATCTTCTGTTCATCTAGTTCATTTATCTGCATGACCTAGATTGAAGCATCATTGTTTAAGAAATCCTTAACTATTTTGTAAAGGCTGCTAACATGTCTTAAACATATGCCCTTCGTTAATAGCACTTGTTACAACTGCAATCGTCAGTTTAAAAGTTTTTATTAACTTATGTCTATCACCAATGTTATTTGCCATTTATCATTTAAGCAGAAGTCATGATTGCTTCACTGCTTTAAGACCTCAAAAGCAGTTCAGAATATATGTATAACTAAATTTTTGCAATGAATTAATTAAATATAATAAGTGGGTGGTCAAGCATCAGAATATTCTCATTTAGCCAACAAGTAATCATGTTTGAGTACATGTTTAACCTTAGGGAAAGTCCAGCCTTTCTTTCCTTCTCTCTGCTCAAGTTATGAGTGATACTAATGAATAATCAGAAATGACCAAAGAACAAATAAATTAAAAACGAAGATACAGCAATCTGAAGGAGGAACTGTAAATCATCAGTTTTATGAAAATTATCATTTAATGTTGGAACTGGAGAGTTTCTAAACAGAAATTCTGTAATTGCCTTTTTGATCAGGCTTGATATTGCAGTGGAATCTAAATTCAATGTTAGAATAAATTAGCGCTTAATATGAATACCTACATTTAAGGTTTGCTTGTCACTAACCACAAATTACATATCATTTACATATATGTGTGTTTGTGTACGAAGAGAATATAGGGTAATAGGTGGGGGGATGGAGGAAGGGTATTTAGTCATATATTCAGTAATATAAGACAAGGGTTATATATTAGTTAATGCAATCATTTGAGATTTCTTATTTTTCATCTTTATATAATATATTTCATGTACAAAATTATTTTTGGCAAAAATGCCATTTGAAAAACTTCCAAAATGCTATACTTGAAGTGCAATTAATTTATGTTATTTTATTTTTTTATTAATAATGTTTCAGACAAGTTTTATAGCTTCATTAAAATTGTTCTCATGGGTAATAGTTTATTTCTGTATAGTTTGATGTCAGTTTATTTTAGCTGAGACAAATAAAAGGCTACAACATAGCTAATTAACTCACTAATTTGTAGCTTCTTATACTAATGAAATGACATTTTAAAGAAAACTAAATTATCTAAATGTTTCAGAGTACATTGAACTTGTTAGAATAGACTTAATAGTTTCTATTATGTGTTAAGTGTACAAGATAATGAAACAGAAGTCGTCTTGGTACAGTGACTGATGTTCCAGACAAATAGATAGCCAGGAGACTTATCTTGCTTTCTTTTCCGGCAAGAACTAATTGTTAGGCCGATGGCAAGCCATGCATTCTTTCATCAGTATAAAAACAGACCTAAAAGTGGCACACATTTTTCACAAATACACTTATTAAAACAAATGATGCCAGACATGGTGGCACACACCTGTAAACCTAGCACTCAGGAGTCTGAGGCAGGAGGATCATTGTGAGATCGAGACCAGCCTGGGCTACAAAGTGAGCTCAAGGCCAACCTGAAATGCATAGCGAGACCCTGTCTCAAAAAGAGTAAAAAGAAAAAATATGGGGAATGAATGAATAAATAAATGAATAAATAAATAATTAAAAAGAACTGGGGATATAGTTCACTGTGAAGGCTCTAGATTCAATCCTTAGTACTACAACAATTATATATATATATATATATATATATATATATATATAAAACAAATGATGCAGTGTACACATTTTTTTTAAACAAATGTGTAAAATGCCAGGTTTTCATGTCAAAATTTGTCTTTTGCAGTGATACTATTACTTTTTGATCAAGGATATTTTAAATTAAAATATAGTGAAATTCACTCAAACTAATTCAGGTAACAGAGCCCTGTGTAGTTAGAGTAATATGTCTTGAAATCAAGTATACAAAATAGAGAGACACCTTAGAACAGACCTAGCATCATAAAGAAAAAGCCTGATTGACACATCCCAGTCCCTGAATCCAATTCCTGGTTGAAAATGCTTAGGAAAAGAGGACAACTCAATGTAAAATTGTAGGGGCAGGGAGTGCTGAGACAGTACTCCAGGATTTCAGACAGAAAAAGATTGATTAGACAGGTAACAAGAGAATGCACTCTAGAACCTGAGCTGCAAAAAAGCACAGGAAATGTAAGAGACTAAGAGTATATTAATGTTGTTGGAATGGGAACAGAGAATGTCAACATAATATCAAATGAGCCTGGAAAGTACTACAGGTACCAGATTACTCAGGGTCTTGTAAATTGTATTACAGACTTTGGTCTGCATAGCCCTATTTAGAGAATATAGTAACTTTAAAAGCAATGGGGACAGAGGATAGTAGAAGAATCTAAGAGATATATGACTCATAAAACCCATACAATTTAGCCCTAGTTTGGTACTACATGTGAAGAAAAGCAATTTTTCAATGATGACAGTGGTAAATTTTTGTTGTCACTGTTGTTTTGCTTCTTCGTCCAGTACTGGGGTTTGAATCTAGGACTTTTGCACTAAGCTACATTGGTAGACTTCTTTATTTTGAGGCAAGGTCTTGCTAAGTCACTAAGTTGCTAAGGCTGGGCTTGAACTTGCAATCCTCCTGCCTCAGTGTCCCAGAGACCTGGGATCATGCCAGGCTTGAATGACTGCAGTACTTTTAAAAATTCTTAAATTTCTTTTAAAATTTTTTTCAGATCTTATTTTTTACAAGTAGAAAGCTGCATTACAGAATGATTGCGTTCATCTTGGCCAGTTGGTACAAGAATGTAACAGATTTTAATTCTTTGTTTCATCCCCTTTACTTCTCCTCCCTTCCCCTGCATCCATCTCTTGATCCCATTCTCATTTGAAAAAGATGTCCCTATTTCCTAATATTTGTCTCTTATTTTGGTCTTTATTGATGTTTTGGGTTTCCCACTTAAATTTCTTGGCACTCTTCAGAGTGGAGACAAATTTCTCTCCTCTTGAATGTTGTTTTTACTAAGTACCTTAACGTTGATGGTGTGGAAATTCTGTCATTAGTCAAAAAGTATGTTGTTACTTTCAGCTTGCTCTCTTTTGGATCACTCACTCTGGGGAAGCTAGTAATTGTGTTGCAAAGACTCTAAAGAAGCTACATAGGAGAGCGTGAGGGTTTCTAACATAGACTTTCTCAAGTTGTCAACCATTTGAGTCACGTTGGAATCTCAGACTGTAGCCATGGCTGAAATCTTGATAGTAATCCTGTGAGCTAGAGCATCTTAAATACCTAACAAATTCCTAATAAATATTGTTTTAAGTCACTTAAGCTTCATAATAATAATAACATGTTTAAACAAGAAATTTATATGTAACAACCAAGTAGATATGGAACTGAAAAAAATTTTAATGAGTCATATAATTTGCTACTATTATATCCAATTAGGTCTTCAAGAGTTGTTCATGTCAAGGCATGGTATCCCAGTGGTGATACTGGATGATGTGAACGGCTCTTCAACTTTTTATACTTTAATGTAGTTCCAGAGAACAATATAAACAACCTTGATTTGATCTAGAACATCAGTGCTATTTGAAAAGAGAAGACACTTTTTGGGTGGATTGTATTGTCTTAGTTCTCTCAGAACAATGAAAAAAAAGATCTCTTTCTTTAAAAAGACCAAGAACAAAACACAACAAACACTGACTTGAAGTTTATAGCTCTTGTTCTTATTTTGTTCAACATTTTCAATAAGTCATTTTTCATAATGTGGAATATTCAAAGTTTTTAATTATACACTTATAATCAGTAGGCTTAAAATCATAAAGTTAGTAGCTAACGATGTTGCTCAGTGATAGAGTATTAGAAGGCAAGAGGTCCTAAGTTTAATCCCCAGAATGAAAATGTAAAACTAAAACTATAAATTAAAATTATAGTTTTATATAAATACATTGTTATACTAACAGCTGCATAAATGAGCCTTTTAGAAAAACTGTTTAATTCCCCATAACAAAGATTAACAAGTTTTAAAAATATTAGACCAAAACAAACAAAAACATTTAAGATTCTTATGAAACATAAAATGAATACATTTCTAAAATAAGTGTTAGTTCTAAGATTTTATTTCACACAAATAACATATATACGCATATGTGAGTATATGTGTGCATGTATTATGTATGTGTATATTTGTATATATTTAAGAATACACTTATGGAAACAGTTACTCAAAACTCGAGTCAGTGGAGAAAGACATCAATAAAGTCTCTGTGACCAATCAATGTACATTATAGTAGAAGAGACAGACAATAACCAATGAATAACTTACCAAGCTATTTAGATTTGGTTTTAAGTTTCTCCAAAGAAATTAGCCAGTATGGTGAACAAGAAATAGATGTAACAGTCTATATTGGGTAGAAAGAAGAGTAGAGTTTCAATGAAATTAAAATGTGAGCTGAACATGTAGTTAAGGGAAGACTCAGGTGAAAAGAATCACTGCAACAAACTCAAGGTGTAAATGCTCAGCAGTCTTTTGGAAAACAATAATAAAGTCTGATTTTTTATTTTATATCATGAAGATAAATACATTCCAAATATTCCAAAAATAACTATTTTCAAATTTGAATGAAGGTTAAACTAGTAGATAAATGTGTCTATTTTTACTTAATTGTTAAACATTAGACATGAGAAAATGTCCTTAAAAATTTTGAAGAAAAAAGTAAAATGCAAAAGACAAGGATGACTTTAAACTTTGTAATTAGCTTTGAGGTTGCTCTTATGTAATGAAATCTTAAAAATTCTGGGTAAAGCAAGATGTGATGGCTCACACCTGTAATCATAGCTAATTTTAGGTAGGAAGATGGGAAGTTCCAGGCCACTCTGGGCAACTTAGCAGGACCCTGTCTCAAAATAAAAAATAAAAAGTGTTAGAGATACAGCTTAGTGTGAGGAGCTCTGTGCAATCTCTAGTGTTGAAAAAAAAAGTTATTTCACTCATTATTTTCAACCCCATTACCAGCCATGATATGAGTCAAAGGAAAAATAAGTAAACAGTCATAATACAAGGTACTGAACAGTTGCTTGCATAAATGCTTTTTGGGAAGTCATTCAGGATATGCTGTTGAAAATGAGGAAATAACCAAGAATTACAATCATGGAAGGAACTGAGGCAACTTAGAAAATTAGCGGTACAATTTCCTGAGATTAAATTTCTGCAGAGGACTTAGAGAACTTGAGGAAGGCAATTTTGATAAGGAGTGCTATGAGTCTGGGAATATATAGTAAAGACAAAATCTTAAGAATAATAGTGTGAGAGAAGAATATATATCAAAGAAACACGTAAGACAGAAGACACATTATAAAATTAAATACAGACAAAGTGTGAACCAATAATAATATGAAAGCATTGCTTGGATATATGGAAATAATCATCAGAGTAAGGAAAACACGAGCATTTGAAAATGGTTGTTCTTAAGAAGCACAACCAAATATGAGACCAGAACCAAAGGCTGCTGTAAACAGAATTAAAATTCCTTCTTCACCATTTGATTTTTTAAACCACATTGAAAAGGATTTCAAAGGAAAGGATTAGAAATATAGAAGAATTTGCTTATGACTTGGTATAAAAGAGAAATTCATAAGCAAAAGAGTCAAACAAGAAAGGCTGATTTTATTCAATACCCACACTTACTCATTTACTTCATTAAATATATTTTTTAAAAAGTATAGTATTTCGAACACAACTGTTCTGGGATTTAAATTCTGAAATAAACAAAATGAGCCTGTACTGCATGGATTTTATATTGTAGCAGAATGAAACATAAAGAACCAGAAACATGACAAATTATAAATTATATATGTAGGTTATGTTGGAAGAAAGAAAATGTGAGTGAAAAGCAGAACGCAGGACCATCAGGAGGGATGGGATGTGAGAAATCTATTATATTTTTAAATAGAGCAGTTAGGATGAGGCTTATTAGGAAAATGCTATTTTATTCAGGTATTGAAGGAGATTAGAGAATTGACCATGTGAATACCTGAGAGAAGATTATTTACTCCAGGCATAGGAAAATGCTAGCACTAGATCTGTATGTTCAGTTCATGCCTGAATATTCACAGAATAGAAAGAGAGTTTATGAGACCTAGAATAAAAAAGAAAGAGGGTACTGGAAAGCAGATCAAATAGCTAAATGCTGCACCAAAGCCTGTAGAGGCACACTTGGTTTTTACACCGAGTGAAATACAAGATTTTAAGGCATTGAGAAGACATGTGACATGACATACTTTTCATCTGTTAAGAATTATGCTGGCTGACTTTTGAAGTGCATTCAGTTAGGTGGTGTTTAACAGCAGAGAGGCAGTCTGTGAAATGCATCCTCGAGCCATGTCATAGGCTGTATTTATAGAAACTTAAATCGTACAGCCTATTTCTCCCAGGCTACATAGAGTTACTGCACTGAATATCATTGACAACTATAACAATGGTAAGTATTTGCATATCTGAACATGTCTAAATAAAGAAAAACTGCTGTAATAAATATAGTATAAAAGATTAAAAACAATGTACACCTTTATAGGGCTTTGACAATGAATGGAGTTTGCAGGATTGGAAGTTGTTCTAGGTGAGTGAGTGAGTGAGTGAGTGAGTGAATATATGTATTTTCCAACTCTATCCCTTAAACCTAAGAAGATACCCTTCCTCAGACTCAGACTCACGTAAGTAACTGCATACTTAGCATCTTATCAGTGAGCTTTGTCAAACTACACATGCTCTACCACAAACTATATGGTATTTAAGTCTCAATAGTATATCAGGTCATGAAAAAACAATTACTTTGGAGAACAGGAAAAGGCAAATAAAATGGAGAACAGAAAAAGAAACAGAAAAGAAAGCAAAGCCCATAGGAAAGCGCAATAAGTGAGACAGGAGGAAGACCAGTGGAGTGCGGTATTCTGGAAACTAGTCATGGTAAGTATATTATTAAAGGGAGTGATCAGCCACTCAGTCACGGATGGGTCAAGTAAGATGAGGACCTAGAACCATTTCATTTTGCAGTGTAGATGTCCATAATGAGTGCACATCTCAGCACTCAGGAGGCTGAGGCTGGAGGATCGCAGTGAGTTTGAGGCCAGCCTGGGCTACAAAGTGAGTTCAAGGCCAGACAGGACTACACAGTAAGACTGTCCCAAAAAGACAAAAAAAAAAAAAAAGTGTACAAATGTAACATTAGTACATTGATGGAAGGAAAAGCAAATAAGTTGAAGACAGAGTTAGGAAATATGGCTTAAATTTAATGATCATTGAAGCAATTCATCAATATTAAAAGTTTCTGCATAACAAGATATATACCATAAAGAAATTAACTAGGCCAACTATTTAGTAGATATCTAACAAAGCACTAATATGTGAGTAATATGAAAAACTTACAGTCACTTAGAAAAAAATAATCCAATGAAAAATTGCTAATGGATATGAACAAAGAACTTACAAAAAAATGGAAATAGACAATTAGTATAAAATAGAATACTCAAATCCAAGTAATCAGGTAACACTTGATTTAAACTGAAAATAGATACCACATTTACTAGTAAAATTTTAGAATGTTTACAAATATCAAGATTTGATGAATATGTTTGCAAAAACTAACTTCTACACTACAATTTACACATTACTCTGCAGAGTGAATATAAGCTCATATAGGCTATTGAGGGAAAATTTAAGTACCTATATGTAAATTATGAAGTCATTTTCTTTATGACCCAGCAATATTTAATGTACCACTGGCTATAGTACTAAGAATATAAAATGATACTCTTTTTAATTGTTAAAATTGTTTAACTCTTTCAATTGCAAAATTATTATTAATATGCTTTTAAAATGTCTAATATATTCTATATTTGAATTTCTTCTGTAGTAAACAAATAACATTATTCCACATTTTATGAAACAGAAACTAAAAACAAACCATTGAGTGAAAAGGTAACAGGCACAAAACAGTACTTTTAGTACACTCTTGGAATCTGTGAGAATCAAAGCTAACTGCTTCTCTTATACACACATAAATTCTGGAACAAAGATTTGGGATCACAAGAGGACCTTGTAACTGATGAAATGATTTTGGAGAAAATGTCTGATATCTAAGAGTATGCTCACTGTCTAATACTGCATTGGGAATAATGCATACAAACCCCAACTTACTTAAATTCCAAAGGGAAAAGGGAAAAGAAAGAAGTTGGGCCTGCCCAGATATTCCTCCTAAATCTCCTGAACATGAGGCTCACTTCTCTTTTTGTGGATGATGTGGCTCACAGAATGAAGAGGCACCAGAACAAATTCTCAGTGGAAGTCTTCCCTCAAAAGAAAATACACAGACTGTGTGATTCCCCTAATTAAAACATTTTTAATTTTAAAAACTACAGGAAAAAAACTCAGCATTCCTTTGTGTTCCATATATATGTACAAATATATGGAATATAATTGAGCAAGAAACATTTGAATTTCAGTCATCATCTCTAAGGAAATAATGATGACAGTAGTGATGACCAAAGAGAGGTTGGAATTTACCTGTGATATTTGAATTTCTGCTCTGAAAACCTAGTTGTGTGTTACCAGAGTAATTAAAACTAAGTAAAATTAAATTTACATAAATACTTTAAAGTGATTTTAATTAAGTGTTTATAATGATTACATTCAAAATTATAAATGCCAATTTGTGGTTTTTACACATCTATCATTATAGTATCACCTACGAACACAGCTTTTCTCAAAATGTCAATTACATTCACATAGTGGTATCTATTCAGAAAAATACATTTCAATATATTAATTAGCTCTGTTTTTTCAAATCATTGAAGTAGCAGATGATTTTTTTAAGTTGAATCACACACAATAAGATATTGTCCACAAGTTCTGCTGCTGTTCCCTACCTCTAGGAAAAGGAGCTTTATCTTTTCTCTCTGAATATTTTAAGACTTGTTTATCTAAGACTTCTCTTAGCCTAATTCTTGACCATTCACCCCAAATTGTCGTTTGAAATGCTCTTATGATAGCTGTATTAATTCACTGCAGACATAACACACACACACACTCTCGGAGTACAGTCTTTACCACCTCCATTTTATTTTTCCAATAGAAAACTGACCAGACAATTTGTCCTAACTAAGTTGGTGGACAACAAACTTAAAAAAAAGTTAGTTTATCAAACAAACCAAAATTGAGAAGGTGAAATCTTGGAGTAGCGGGCCTTGCAGTAGAAGTAGTATTTTTCCTTTAATCAGAAAAGGGGCAGGACATTATAGGAGCAATAATAGCATTATCTCAGAATTGAGGGTGTGGCCTGATCACTCAGATTTGATTGCAACGTTTTTGCTTGTGGGAATTTTGTCCGTTCTTTTGCTACAACGTCACTCTTGTGTGTTGCTTTTCTTTGGTTACCTGAGACAGAAATGACTCCTCCTCCTTCGAATTCTTATGAGCCATGAGTTTTATCACATATATGATTATATCACTCACTGGTTTTCATCCTGTGGATACATGATATTTCTAAACCATAATCTCTGCTAGCCTAGAAACTTTGAGGTTGATGGTAAAAACTATGTCATGTAATATTTTATGTGAATTTAGATAAATAGGTCACACTTAGGTACTATTTTGCTACGGTTTCTTGAGTCCTTCTAGAGTTAAATTTGATAAAGGGTGGATCATTTAAAGTTCAATTTTTTCATTATAATAACATTTTTTCTTTATAATAGCAATATACCTTAACCAGTGTAACTTATGAAAAGATCATTAAATACAATTGCAGCAACATTTTTAGTGATAATTTCAGGATGATTATATGAAATCCAAGGGAAAAAAGTTGGTCAAGAATTGTGTTTCTTTTCTCAATTTTGTTTGGTAAAATACTTTTAGACTATAAAAATTTTATTTTTAAAATTTTCACAAATCTGGTTAAAAAACACTAGAAGTTTCATTTTAATCTGATGCTATGTGCATTGAACAATTTTTAAAAACTCAGAAAAACACAGTAAAAATAATCTGATCAGTTAAAGAAGAAAAGCAATACTATACCTTTTTGGTTCAGATTTCAGCTGTTGCATTTACAAAGAAAATAATAGCAAATAATGCTGCTTTATTTTGAACTCTTTTCTCTTTATTTTCAGAGATTTTTTCTTGCAAGAGTAAAACACTTTTAAAAATTCTCAAATCGATAAGGTTCAAGATATGAAAGGCTGATAACTTGGCAAGTGCAAGAGTCTTGAGTTTGATTCCCAGTACAAAAAAATAAAGCATGATAACTTAAAGCACCAATCTCCAAAATCTCTGGGCCAAAACAGTAATGTACACAGAATATTAAAGTGGAGTTACAGTAAGTAGAAAAGTGATGCATACAGAATATTAAAATGAATTCATAATGTTTTTTTCATAAATAGTATTAAATCAGCAGTGCATTGCTATTCAGATTATGGTAGATATTCTCATTCTTATAACTACATGAAGTTTGATTAATAATCTATGGTAAAGACTTAATTTTTAAAAATTTATTACAGTATAAACACATTGTCATTAAATTCCCTCAAAATACTCCCCTTCACGTTGAACACACTTAACCCATTTTTCTCGACACTTTCTGAAGCAGTTCTGAAAGTT